>JACEFZ010028135.1:470000-504894 GCA_014155875.1 Cepaea nemoralis
ATCCGGTGTGGGATTTGCCATTAAGTCGGCCCTGGTCGGCAAACTAGCTGGTTTTCCAAAGGCTATAAACGACAGGCTCATGACCATTAAATTGCCCCTGCTGAATGGAAGGAAGCATGCGACCAATGTGAGTGTCTACGCACTGTCACGAATTGGCAGCCTTTACTTCCCAGAACAATTTTCGGTTCACTTTTGATGGGCCATGTAGAGGATCAACAGACGAACAAAACTGTTTTCTCTATATTCAAGGCTATACTGTCTTGACGTAAGCTTACAAAACCTGCAAGTAAACAAACCACCAGGAATGGCTTTCTATTTGGGAAGTTAATTTGACACCAGTACCGGTCACCCCCAGAGGTTATCAATCCAGCCAGACGGGAGGGCAGACTCAGGGGACTGAATAGTAATTAAAACCAACCAGGCATGACGCAAGCAAACCTGGTTTACCAACAGAGTTGTAAACTGGCTGTTGACCATGAGAATCTAATTGTTCCCTTGACATGACACCTGATAAGAATAGCTAGGAAATCGCCCAACCGCGATGGCTGACCCTATCTGGTAGAGACTAGCGGCGCAAGGTGTGAAATCACTGATAAGACTCAGTGGGCTAATAATTGTCAGACCCACAGGTGTGAAGGCTAGTGTGCATGCAGGAAGAATTTTTATGACTGGACAGACTTGGAGTTAATTGCAATTAACGTCAGGAGGAGATAAGAAGAATTTATGAATGGAATTCCTGGGAGATAAGTGTCTACTGCTAGGCTAGGTATAAAAACCCCTGCTAGACTTTTCCCCTTTAGATTAAGTCTGACTTCAGAACAGGTAGGAACTATCTCAATGTCTGTAGTCATACGCATGATTATTATGTTAGATTTCACTACAAAAGTTATTTCTTAGTTACTGAGTTTCAGTCTATATCTGATCTAGGTTATTGCAAGAACTATCATTGTCATAGGTTACTTGAGTGTTCTTTCTGAGTTCTGTGTTCAATATAATTGTGCTTCATGTATTACTCTTCTGAGAAGGAGAAACTTGTGAAAGGCAGATCTTGTCTAGATATACTTGAGGTGTCGTAGCAGATGCTTGCCATCTCTTTCTAAACTAGACTAGTCTCCTTTTTGGTGTGTGCATTTGTTGTTCAGAATATAGTCAACTGACTATTTATTTAATTCTTACAACAGCAGTAACTAAGTGATGATTAAACCGGGCAGCTCAGCAAATATAGCTGGTCTGTGTGGTCACTTCAATTAGACTTGTTGTATATCTCATTTTGTAGCTATACAATATTAGTACTCATTAATAATGCCTGATGCTATTATGTTGAGTATCATTAGCTGTCCATCTTGAAGTAATATAATGTTTACGGATAGGTTGGATGTATGTATGTGTAATTTCATAAACTAACTAGTGCATTATGCTATGATGTTAAAGTATCATAATATGTCTAGTTTAATCAATATGTTTATGTGTATTGGATGTTTGATATATTGATTTGTCATATGCAAACCTACCAATATGAAGTGTTATGCTATTGTCTGCGCATTGGCACATTGGCCAATGGTTGTGTTAGAAGCAGAGGTGTAATGGTACAGACATTACCCACAATTGGTATAGGGTATATGGTGCTAAACTTTCTCAGTGTATTGTGGGCGTGCGTCCACGGTAATGCATGGAAACCTGGCACAGCTACTGGTCACGGCTTGCAAGCCCGGATGATCAGGCATTGTTATAATACCCTTACCGACCCTGTGAGCTGCTAACCCAACTTTGGACGGAGCGGCTGTATGACACAGAATTTCTGTATTAGCGACATGGACATGGGGCGGCAGAAATGTAATAATTACAGGCGTGTGAGACAATTGAAAAGCCCGTCCCAGACTAAAGACAGTAGGGAGAAGGAGGATGGTGAACACAGTAGAGCTGGAAGATAAACTTGGCCAGACTGGTCATTGTATATGTTTGTGTTATATGTTTTAATTAGGATTGCGCTGATGTAGAACTGATATAACACATTCTTGACTTTCTTTCAAGCTCTCACAAGGAGCACCTATGTTATAGATCTCAAGACTAGAGACTACTGACTAGGAGAGTCAGGACTGACAGGATCATCAGAATACCGGCAAGCTGTCTCTTGTTTGAGTCTACTGGAGAGTGGGGATCTGGACCACAGTTCCAGATAGATGAAGTAACAAGTAAAGTTACGTAATGTTTCTCATCACAATATGTTATATGATTTTATCATCCTCATATTGACAATCATCCGATGTCTATTGTTATGATTAGCAAATAAATGTTGTAGTATTGTAACTCATAGTTCTGTCATTATATTTTTTTCCAATTGTGCATACGTGTTGTTGTGTACATTGGTGGGGGTTCACTTACACACCAAGGAAAGGAGCAGTCAGGGAGAAAAACCTGTACTAGGATAGTTGTCCTTAAACTTTAATTCAGACTTAAAAATCTATCCTAGCTAACCTTCTCTTCCTATTCCTTGGCGAATATTCAGCACAGTTCATTTTAATTTTGTAACGAGCCACTTAGAGCTGTACGTTGGATATTCATGGGCCTAATCTATAGTTCAGCCATATAGATTTTGTCCCTAGTCAGTTTCTGACTATTTGGGGTTGCTCGCCAGTGAATAATACATTCATCTAGCCGGTGGGGCACCCCGACGTCTGACAGATTGGGGTCCAGTCCGCGATCCTGAACCAGGATTCTAGTAATCATAGTGATTCTACTAGACCCTAGACATACGATTTTTAAAAGTTAACTCTTGTAATCTTCAATCATCAAAATAGACTATCATCAAATGTAGCTACTTTTAGTTGAGGAAGTTTCAGAGTACATATATGACTTTTCAAAAGTATAACAGATAAGAACTTATGAGAAAACTACCTCATCTATCATTTATGGATAAGTATTTTAATTCTTATCATTTAGTGTATCATTCATCATTTAATGATAACTGATCACTTTAATCATAATTACATTGATGTGTTTGATGATTTAACTGCTTGACTGATTTGCAATTTTATGCTAATATATGCCATGTTCATTTTGACATGTATGCAGTGCATTTTAATGTTTATTTAGGTAAATATTACTGTTGATTACTGTGTAGTATATCTCTCACACTTACTTCACTGCTGTCGCCAGGTACTACTTGAATATTATTTTCAGTTGTCTTTCACTGCTGAGGCTAAACTATACACATTGGATAGCGTAGACTGTCAGTAGTTAACTCTTGTCGTTCTAGCTTATATCTGATTTTTGATATATGCATAGGAGCTAACCTGAATATAGTCATTAGCAATTATGTTCTTGCTTTAACGGAATCTTGAAGAGGATCTGAAGGCGCGCGCAGATTTCTCAGAGACAGCGAGAGGGTGGGGCATAAGAGAAGGCTTAAAGGGGGAGCAACTAGAAACATATATCATAGCTGAGTTAGAATGGTGGGACCAAGAAGAAGAAATTATGTTTAAAGAAGATGATGAGTTCTTTGAAGCACAAGAGCGTAGCAAAACTGAAGGAGTAAAGATGGAGAAAACGCATATAGAAGCAGTCAATGCGGAGTAGCTAACCTTTCTAGCGGAACATAAGGTAGGAGATACGGATGCTCACCCAACCAGGAAGGAAGGGACATCTTTGCCACCCACCGCGGAATCAGAGTTAGTGGACCGGGAACTACAGGTTCTCATTCGACCCAGTCCTAAACGGAAAAGAGGGAAGAAAAAACGTGCCAAGGGCACTTCAAACAGTCACAAACGTGATAACTGTTTGCACCACGGCAATAGTCGTTTGACAGTGCAGGACCTTCAGGAAAACCACTTGACTTCTACGAGAAATGAATCTCGAGAGAAAGAGGAACTGAAGACAACCTTTAATGAGGTCGCAGGCGGAGACCTAGCCGATTCTCACATTCCCTTCTGTTCACAGAATCACGAAGTGGAATTACATCTGACTGAAATAGGGAGGAAGGAAGAAACGGAATCCCAGGTGAATTTCACTGCTGCAACGCGGGAAGAGTCACTAATTATCAGTTCAGATAATTTAACTGGTCCGCCAGTACAAGACTCCCAGGAATCTCATTTTACTTCAACGAGATGTGAAACTCAAGAGGAAGATGACCTGAGGACATCTTTTAAGGAGGTCGGAGATCGAAAGGTAACCGACTTTATTATTCCCTTCAGCTCAGGAGAGGATGAAGTGGAATTAAATTTGACTGACAGAGGGATGAAGGAAGACCCGGAACCCCTTGTGATCTTTGAGGCTGCAGCTCAGGACAAGACACTAGATCTCAGTTCAAATCATTTACCTATTGTGATGGATTGTTTAGACAGCCCACCACAGGATTTACCTCAACTGGACTTAGCCCATGAAAGCACGACCAGAGAGGAACATCCAGACCCGGAAACATTTCCAGTTGTTATCTCACAGTATACCAGTTCGGAGACTCAGGAAACACAGGGAATTGTCATGAGCCATAATATGGACTCTGATATTGTGCAGACAACATTGTCTGTAGTTGCTAAAGAAGAAAATTCTTTGCACAAGATGGAGGAAGAAACGCCTATCATCTCATTAGCTGAAGTTATCAGGGAATTCCAGCAACAGGGACCTGAAGTAACAGAAGTCAAGAATGGTTTGAAATCAACACTCTTAGGACTCAATCTACCCTTCAGTCCGGTCGATTTGATAGGAGTAGATCAGCTATTTGTGGATACTTTATTCAAAAGTAACACCACTTTATCGCCCTGGAGTAACTATGTTAATTCTCAAGGCAGGACAACTTGGCACACTAAATTTCCAATTTCTAGCACGGTTTGTACAAGAAACTCTAATGCAGAGAAACTCAGCCCATTAACTGATTATCAGGGGAAGAAACCGCGACACCGAGGAGGGACGATTGTTACGTCCGACTTTGAAGGAGGAAAGCGCCAGTTGAATTTATATCATGGGACCATGATGTGTAACATTATTCCTTTCAAAAGGAAGCTATTGATGGATCAGTTAAAAATCTATAAAGGACGGAGGAAAATCACGGAGACAAGCTTTGCTGTGGCCAGCTTATGCGAGACTTCACTACGGGGACATCCTCGGCTGAAAGGATTAAATCACATGAGGGAGTGGACTAAGACCCTTGGCCAGAGGCGCCGAAGAATCCCGTTGATTGTGATCTTTCTCAGAAGGGTAAAATTACAACCTCCTGACAATTACCGGATTTTACCAAGCTATTGCATGGAATCCCGGCCGAAAACCAGGTACAAGGACCTATCCAAAGTATCCTGGGAGTATGGAAATGGAACGTCTTTATGCAGATGCATAACAACCCACTGCCACAAGGAATATTGGAAACCTTTAGGCAGATACAGAACGGAGAGTGCTTAGGCATTATTCTGGGATGTACGGCGTGCTTTGACAAAAGATTTCTGGCAGAAACTTTTTTTTAAGGGGAAAGCTCTCTCACGAATTGGCAGCCTTTACTTCCCAGAACAATTTTCGGTTCACTTTTGATGGGCCATGTAGAGGATCAACAGACGAACAAAACTGTTTTCTCTATATTCAAGGCTATACTGTCTTGACGTAAGCTTGCAAAACCTGCAAGTAAACAAACCACCAGGAATGGCTTTCTATTTGGGAAGTTAATTTGACACCAGTACCGGTCACCCCCAGAGGTTATCAATCCAGCCAGACGGGAGGGCAGACTCAGGGGACTGAATAGTAATTAAAACCAACCAGGCATGACGCAAGCAAACCTGGTTTACCAACAGAGTTGTAAACTGGCTGTTGACCATGAGAATCTAATTGTTCCCTTGACATGACACCTGATAAGAATAGCTAGGAAATCGCCCAACCGCGATGGCTGACCCTATCTGGTAGAGACTAGAGGCGCAAGGTGTGAAATCACTGATAAGACTCAGTGGGCTAATAATTGTCAGACCCACAGGTGTGAAGGCTAGTGTGCATGCAGGAAGAATTTTTATGACTGGACAGACTTGGAGTTAATTGCAATTAACGTCAGGAGGAGATAAGAAGAATTTATGAATGGAATTCCTGGGAGATAAGTGTCTACTGCTAGGCTAGGTATAAAAACCCCTGCTAGACTTTTCCCCTTTAGATTAAGTCTGACTTCAGAACAGGTAGGAACTATCTCAATGTCTGTAGTCATACGCATGATTATTATGTTAGATTTCACTACAAAAGTTATTTCTTAGTTACTGAGTTTCAGTCTATATCTGATCTAGGTTATTGCAAGAACTATCATTGTCATAGGTTACTTGAGTGTTCTTTCTGAGTTCTGTGTTCAATATAATTGTGCTTCATGTATTACTCTTCTGAGAAGGAGAAACTTGTGAAAGGCAGATCTTGTCTAGATATACTTGAGGTGTCGTAGCAGATGCTTGCCATCTCTTTCTAAACTAGACTAGTCTCCTTTTTGGTGTGTGCATTTGTTGTTCAGAATATAGTCAACTGACTATTTATTTAATTCTTACAACAGCAGTAACTAAGTGATGATTAAACCGGGCAGCTCAGCAAATATAGCTGGTCTGTGTGGTCACTTCAATTAGACTTGTTGTATATCTCATTTTGTAGCTATACAATATTAGTACTCATTAATAATGCCTGATGCTATTATGTTGAGTATCATTAGCTGTCCATCTTGAAGTAATATAATGTTTACGGATAGGTTGGATGTATGTATGTGTAATTTCATAAACTAACTAGTGCATTATGCTATGATGTTAAAGTATCATAATATGTCTAGTTTAATCAATATGTTTATGTGTATTGGATGTTTGATATATTGATTTGTCATATGCAAACCTACCAATATGAAGTGTTATGCTATTGTCTGCGCATTGGCACATTGGCCAATGGTTGTGTTAGAAGCAGAGGTGTAATGGTACAGACATTACCCACAATTGGTATAGGGTATATGGTGCTAAACTTTCTCAGTGTATTGTGGGCGTGCGTCCACGGTAATGCATGGAAACCTGGCACAGCTACTGGTCACGGCTTGCAAGCCCGGATGATCAGGCATTGTTATAATACCCTTACCGACCCTGTGAGCTGCTAACCCAACTTTGGACGGAGCGGCTGTATGACACAGAATTTCTGTATTAGCGACATGGACATGGGGCGGCAGAAATGTAATAATTACAGGCGTGTGAGACAATTGAAAAGCCCGTCCCAGACTAAAGACAGTAGGGAGAAGGAGGATGGTGAACACAGTAGAGCTGGAAGATAAACTTGGCCAGACTGGTCATTGTATATGTTTGTGTTATATGTTTTAATTAGGATTGCGCTGATGTAGAACTGATATAACACATTCTTGACTTTCTTTCAAGCTCTCACAAGGAGCACCTATGTTATAGATCTCAAGACTAGAGACTACTGACTAGGAGAGTCAGGACTGACAGGATCGTCAGAATACCGGCAAGCTGTCTCTTGTTTGAGTCTACTGGAGAGTGGGGATCTGGACCACAGTTCCAGATAGATGAAGTAACAAGTAAAGTTACGTAATGTTTCTCATCACAATATGTTATATGATATTATCATCCTCATATTGACAATCATCCGATGTCTATTGTTATGATTAGCAAATAAATGTTGTAGTATTGTAACTCATAGTTCTGTCATTATATTTTTTTCCAATTGTGCATACGTGTTGTTGTGTACATTGGTGGGGGTTCACTTACACACCAAGGAAAGGAGCAGTCAGGGAGAAAAACCTGTACTAGGATAGTTGTCCTTAAACTTTAATTCAGACTTAAAAATCTATCCTAGCTAACCTTCTCTTCCTATTCCTTGGCGAATATTCAGCACAGTTCATTTTAATTTTGTAACGAGCCACTTAGAGCTGTACGTTATTCATGGGCCTAATCTATAGTTCAGCCATATAGATTTTGTCCCTAGTCAGTTTCTGACTATTTGGGGTTGCTCGCCAGTGAATAATACATTCATCTAGCCGGTGGGGCACCCCGACTTCTGACACGCACCAACTAAGACCAATGAAGATGATGTCAAAAACAAGTTCTACGAGGACCTGCACAATGTATTAACATCTGTTCCCAAAGGAGACAAACTTATACTCCTTGGGGATTTCAATGCCAGAGAAGGTACGGACACCACCTCTTTGAGTGGCATTATTGGAAAGCACGGAGTCGGAAATTGTAACAGCAATGGACTCCTCCTTCTTCAGACATGTGACGAGCACGATCTCCTGATTACCAACACAATTTTCCGTCTCCCCATGAGAAACAGGACATCGTGGATGCATCCTCGATCGAAACACTGGCACCTCATTGACTATGTCATCGTCAGGAGGAGTGACAGACAAGACGTTCGGGTGACAAAATCCATGTGTGGTGCCGAATGTTGGACAGACCATCGTCTCATTATCTCGAAAATAAACATTCACATCAAACCACCACGGCGTCCTCAAGGGGTGAAAATGCAAAAAAAAAATTAAATGTCACCTGCCTAAACAGCAAGAAAGTGCAGCTGTCGTTTGAAAATATGCTGGAAGACCGCCTCAGGTCCAATGCTGCAGCTAAACAGGATACAGAAACAGAGTGGAGAGCCCTAAAGGACATAATTTACAACACTGCTATGGAAATCCTGGGTCCAGCCCCCCGAAAGCATAAAGACTGGTTTGATGAAAATTCCGAAGACATCAACCAATTGCTGGCCGAGAAACATCTTCTCCTCAAGGCACATTTGAATGACCCGAAGTCAACATAAAAAAAAGATGCCTTCAAGAACATTCAGAGAGTAGTGCAGCAGAAACTTCGGCACATGCGGGACTCCTGGCTGAGCAGCAAAGCTGATGAAATTCAAGGCTTTGCTGACAGACATGATATGAAAAACTTCTACTGACTCACTGAAAGCGGTCTATGGTCCTACATCACCAGGCACAGCTCCCCTCCTCAGTGCAGATGGGGTAACATTGGTCACCGATAAGAAAGACATCCTTCAGCGCTGGGCAGAACATTTCAGCAACATCTTAAATGCAACCTCCTTCTTCGATGATGAAACCATCAACTGCCTTCCTCAAGTTCCCATCAATGATACACTTGATGACCTGCCAACCATAGTGGAAGTAAACAAAGCCATCCAGCAACTCTCCAGCGGCAAGGCACCTGGTCCGGACTCCATCCCGGCAGAGATATACAAGGCAGGTGGGCCGGTCCTAACAGAGCAGCTTCACCAAGTCTTTACAAACATATGGGTGAACGAGACCATGCCACAAGATTTCAAGGACGCGTCAATAGTCCACCTTTACAAACGAAAAGGAAACCGCCAATCCTGTGACAACCACCGAGGCATCTCCTTGCTTTCAATTGCAGGGAAGATACTCGCCAGAATTCTTCTCAATCGCCTCACGGCCCATCTCGATCAAGGTCTTCTTCCCGAGAGCCAGTGTGGCTTCAGAAAAGAACGTGGAACTGTTGACATGATTTTCGCTGCAAGGCAGCTGCAAGAGAAATGTCAGGAACAGAACTGCGAAATGTTCTCCACTTTCATTGACCTTACCAAGGCTTTTGATACAGTCAGCAGAGAAGGACTGTGGAGGATTATGGCAAAATATGGCTGTCCACGAAAGTTTGTCCAAATAGTGCGGCTATTTCATGATGGCATGCAGGCAAGAGTACAGGAAAATGGTGAACTGTCTGAGCCCTTTCCTGTCACCAATGGAGTGAAACAAGGATGTGTCCTGGCACCAACACTGTTCAGCCTCATGTTTTCAGCTATGTTGACGAATGCCTTCGAGAACAACGACATTGGAATAGACATCAACTACCGCATGGATGGAAAGTTATTCAATCTCAGAAGGCTGAAAGCTAAAACCAAAATTGACAGCGACACCGTCAGAGAGCTCCTGTTTGCTGATGATTGCGCTCTATACGCCAACTCAGAGGCGGACATGCAACATAATGTTTTAGCTTTCTCACATGCCTGTGCCAACTTTGGGCTCAATATCAATTTGGAGAAAGACTGTAGTTATGTACCAGCCAGCTCCAGGGAATAATCACACTGTGCCGAATATCAAAGTGAATAGTCATAGTCTAAGTGTTGTGGACAAATTCACCTATCTTGGCAGCACTGTGTCACAAGCTGCCACAATTGATGACGAAGTGAATGCAAGAATCGCCAAGGCCAGCGCGGCCTTTGGCAGACTGTACAAGAATGTATGGGACAGAAATGGAATAAGCCTGCAAACAAAGCTGAAAGTCTACAAAGCAGTTGTATTATCCACACTGCTATATGCTTGTGAAACCTGGACTGTTTATCAGCGACACGCTAGGAAATTAAACCACTTCCACACAGTCTGCCTTAGGAAGTTACTGAAGATTAAATGGCAAGACAAGATCCCAGACACTGAAGTCCTAGAAAGAGCATCCATGCCCAGTATCCACACTCTACTAATGAAGAATCAGATTCGCTGGGCTGGTCACTTGACTCGCATGCCAGATCACAGGCTCACTAAACGAATTTTTTACGGCGAGTTTCGTTGTGGTAAACGCTCCCAAGGCGGCCAGAGGAAACGCTTTAAAGACACTGAAAATCTCACTGAATGCTTTTGGAATTAATCATGACACCTGGGAGACTGCAGCCAGAGACCGAAATTCGTGGCGTACATCATTACGCAAGGGTGCAGTCACTTGTGAGGCAACCAGGACTGTAAGAGCTGTGAAGAAAAGACAGAACAGAAAAACCACTTCAGAAAATCCTCCTCCAGAAACGTCAAGCATTCTTTGTCCACATTGTCAAAGAACATTTCGAACCAAAATAGGCCTTATCAGTCATCTTAGAACTCACGGCTCCATACGTTCAACCCCACTGGATGAAATGAATGGTCATCATCATTCTTGATGGACAAACAACATGCCAGCACTGTCTGCAGTAAACATGTGAAGATATCGAAATAAAATTATATCAACACGAGCCTAACTTCTAATTTAAGTAAGTAAAGGACCCTTTTGTGGCAAACTACTGAACGTAAACTTGCCAAGACATCAACAACAGCAGTAAAATGCTGGCGTTGACAGCGATGTCCCGTAAAAAGGAAATGCACAACAACAACAAAAAACCTGTTACACGCCAGACGCAATGGGCATATGGTGCTTTTTTCTGTTGCATATCCCTTACAGGACGTTGCAGTCAACGCCAGCATTTTTCAGCTGCTGTTGATGCACTAAGCAAGTTTTACGTTCAGTAGTTTGCCATTGCTTTCTGAACGATCGGCTCACATATACCTCCATAAGTTACCAGCGAGGCGCAAACCGCTGTCGATTCTCGCAGCTGCTTTTTCCCACGTGGATATACGGGATTACGAACAATGTTGTTAACCCCTTGGCCAGGTAAATAATTTTCTGATAAATTCCGATAAATTTCTGATACCCAGTTTCAGATATCCGATTACTGTAGTGATTTGATGATATGGTCAATTTTCATATATCCTACAGCGACAATTGCATTGTATTGGCCTGACACTCGTCTGCCAGCCTGGCAGTCATGGCTTGGAATCTACATTGAAGCAGATTTAAACTCTAAAAGTATATCAGTGTCTATCATAGGATTACCTTTACACTATATATTATAAAACATCCAAGGAATACACCCACACTAGCCTAGCTTTCCTCACTTTCCAAATGAGCTCTCAGTGAATAAATCAATGGGGACAAAAAGTAGGTCAGCATGGCCGAATGGATAAGAGCGCTAGCTCTTAAACTACCAATGGTCTGATGCTGAGAGAGCAGGTTCAACCCTCTAAACTGGTCAGTTGGACTAAAATGTTGACTTCTCATCTTAGACTTGACTTTGACATGGTGCTAGACCAATATTTTTATAGACCCGTCGGTACTCTAAGAGTTTCTTTACTTCCCAAGAATCTCCTGATACTCATGTTTTTTTAAAACGTGTGGTCACCTGAGAGCTCACTTCAGTTTTAAAAATCCGCCCCGATGTTATTTGACCCCATTACTACAAAGCCGGCGACAAGAGTATAGCCACTAATCTACCGCTAGGTCTAACTTATGGTGACGGTTAATAGTCGATGTTGCGTCTTCGTGTATTCTCTACCCCCACCATTCCTCTACACCAGGGGTGGCCAACCTTTTCAGCAGGCGGGCCAAATTTCAGAAATAATACTTCCTGCCGGGACACCTAATTTTTCTTTTGTTAATTAAAGTAAACAAGCAAGCGTGCTACAGCTTCGACCACATCGCCGCTTCCCACTCCGCGGGCTGCAACATGATTCCCGGCGGGCCGCATGCGGCCCGCGAGCCTCGTACTGGCCACCCCTGCTCTACAGTAAGGTTTTCAGGGTACAGCGTTTTTCACTGACGGCTGCAGAACCCAACACATTAAATCAGTGGTTCTCAACTTTTTTTGGGCCGTACCCCCCTTCACCATATTTTCAGAACGTCATTCCCCCCCCCCCCCTTTCATATTTCCTATCTAAAAATCCCCCACCCCTACACAGTATACGTAAAAATGGAAGGTAAGTATAATAGCATATACTAAAACAAGTCTAGACATCCATATAAAACATGATTTGTGGGTCTACTTACTTTATAAAATGAATTTTAGAAGGATGAGACGTACATAAAAGTAAAGTATGAAGGGAAAAACAATATCAAGTAATCGGTTCTTGTATTAATGCGATCTTGAAATGGTCTTCATCCCCCCCCCCCCCCCTGGAAACCCTAAAATTCCCCCCTGGGGGGGGGGGGGGAATTCCCCACCGGTTGAGAACCACTGCATTAAATCATTAATGTTATCTCTCTTGGAGCGTGTTCACACTGAGAAATGTGTGACTGCACGCCACCGTGTCTATTTTTATAGTGCAAGATGGTTTTACCCACAAACTGTGGTGAAACACTTTCAGTTTCAGTGGCCACTATTCACTAGTGCAAACAACGGGTAACTAACACAAGAAATACTGTCAGGGGTGAACCACTTTCAATGGTTTATAGTGCACACAGCGGGCAACAATAGCAAGCAATAGGAGAATCATTTTCAGTTGTTTCTAGTATAGACAATATGTAATAATAACAATAGGCCAATCATTTTCAGTGGTTTATAGTGTAGATAGCATGTAATAATAGCAATTATCATCATTCAGTACCTTGCCGGCTGGCGCGGACGATCATACCTCTCCACAAATTACGATCTCCGACGCCATGGTTCAATTCGCGTGTTGACTCCCTTCCGTGCCTAAAAAAAAAAAAAAAAACTAAGACTCCCTAAAAAGACTAAAAGACTCCCTTCCGTGCCATTGATGTTGATCCAACGACTAAACTAAACTAAACTAAACTAAACTAAACTTCCGTGCCATGACGCAAGACTGTCAATAATCTTTTCACCATATTTTCCTCTATCTCTCTTTCCGCGAATCTTTCCGGTTGTCACATATTCCAATTTTTGTCTTCTCATAGCGTGGCCAAAAGACGATGACTCTTCTCTCTGATGTTTGTGATAAGTTGTCTTTGCGACTCGGCTTCCCTTAAAATATCCTGATTGCTCTTTTACGCCGTCCAACTAATTTTCAGCATTCTTCTATAAAACCACATCTCCAAGGCTTCCAGGGATATTTTCGCCGGTGTACTAATTGTCGAGTACTCGCAGCCGTATGTTGAAACTGGTTCTATGTAACATGCAAGAACTCTTTCCTGACTTTCAATAATAGCAATAAGAGAATCATTTTCAGTGGTTAATAGTGCAGACATCGTGTAATAATAGCAACAGGCGAAGCATTTTCAGTGGTTTATAATGCAGGCAGCAGGCAATAATAGCAATAGTTGAATTATTTTCAGTGTTAATTGTGCAGACGTCAGGCAATAATAGCAATAGGAGAACCATTTTCAGTGGTTTATAGTGCAGACATCGTGTAATAATAGCAACAGGCGAAGCATTTTCAGTGGTTTATAATGCAGGCAGCAGGCAATAATAGCAATAGTTGAATTATTTTCAGTGTTAATTGTGCAGACGTCAGGCAATAATAGCAATAAGAGAACCATTTTCAGTGGTTTATAGTGCAGACAACAGTTAAGAATAAAACTAAACTTTTAGTGGTTACCAGTGCAGACAACAGATAAGAATAAAACTAGGAGAACAACTTTAAGTAGTTTCTAGTGCAGACAACAGGCAATGATAACTCAAACTTTACTGAGGGAAAAGCCAGAGGAAAACAAAGGGATAAAAGCATAAACAACGTGGCCAAATGGCATAAGTGGACAATAACACAGGCACGATAATAGACATTGTATTTGTGTCAGATGATGGAATCATGATCGCCCACGCTTACTGGCAAGACACATGATGATAGCGAATCTAGAGACGTGTCTAATGTTGTCAGATTTGAGCCCGTTGTATGTTTGCATTTGTACCATTAATAGCCTGTTAAACCCTCATCTCAGCATGTGTGGTGTCTAGTTGAAGCATAAACAGCGGGAGAGTGGCCGCTTATGGGCTTCATGTATCGATATTCATATGGACTCTGTTGTTCCCTGCGTCCATCGTTTACGTGGTCGGCCTCTTCCTCTGCTTCCCTCTGGCCTGTACATCATTGCGTGTTGTGGTATACTGTTAGTTGGTAACCTACTTGCATGACCAAACCATTTGACTTTCTTCTTCTTCTTCTTCTTCTTCTTCTTCTTCTTCTTCTTCTTCTTCTTCTTCTTCTTCTTCTTCTTCTTCTTCTTCTTCTTCTTCTTCTTCTTCTTCTTCTTCTTCTTCTTCTTCTTCTTCTTCTTCTTCTTCGTCTTCTTCTTCTTCTTCTTCTTCTTCTTCTTCTTCTTCTTCTTCTTCTTCTTCTTCTTCTTCTTCTTCTTCTTCTTCTTCTTCTTCTTCTTCTTCTTCTTCTTCTTCAGCTTTCCGAGCCATTGAGGTTCTTTGCTGCAAATACAATCCATCTCCATTCGTCTCTCTGGTGGACCTTCTCTTGCCAGTCGTTGATTCCAAGTGCTTGTAGGTCTGTACATGTATTATCTCTCCACCGTCTTCTTGGTCTATTTGACTTGCTGCCTTCTAATAAAATCTAGTGCAGCTATAACTTCCACTTTAGTCCTGATTTCTTCATTTCTGATCTTATCTCTTCATGATACATTGAGTATTCTTCTCAGGAATCTAATTTCTGTTGGTGTGATTTTTCTTTTCTCTTTTTCTGTCATTGTCCAGGTTTGGCATTGGTAACAAAGGAAGAATGTGTTGTAAAGATCTGTCTTAGTAGTTATTGATACAACCCTACTAGGATACAATTCAGGCTAAATAGTTTACTATAATTTAAGATACTTGACTGTTAAGTATGTTTATTTATTCATTTTATCATCATTGTTATCACCATCTTGAACTGTCATCTTAACAGCGAAAGTAATCGGCAACAGCTAAAATAATCATATTCCGTAAATCAATGTCAATGGCTAGACATTACGTAAAAGGAGCAGGTTTGAATATCTTTGTTCACTGCCGACAGGCGGTGGAAATGTGATGACACAAATTTAAAGAGGGACAACCATTGCTCTGCAAATACTAACGTAATTAAAACCCTTGTGAATTGGAACAGAAAAGCAGCAAAAGTCATGAGTACTAAGAGTATGCTTCCCGTGGTAATATACAGATATGAAATTTTGATACGTAACAAATCAGACGTCGGCTTCGTGGCTTAGAGGGTATGACTTTTCTCCGTAATCTCGTATACTCTTGTCGGTAACGTGATGACGGTGAGAATCAGCAGAGGTTCGAATCGCATCGGTAACTTACGGGGTATGTGAGCCGGCCGCTCAGAAAGCAATGGCAAACTACTGAGCGTAATCTTGCCAAGAAATCAACTATCAGCTGAAAGATGCTGGCGTTGACAGCGATGTCATGTAAAGGATATGCAAAAAAACCAAAAACAAAACAAAAGAAATCAGATGAAAAGAAGAGTAATAAAATTCATAGGACAAAAAAAGAGAACAAACAGATCTACCCAACCGTAACTAAATATTCAAGAAACAACTGAGGAAAATAAAATATTTTGGGCATGTAAAAGAGCAACATCTGATGGGAGATGCCTTGAAGAGATTAGAACAAGAATCGCCATGGCAAAAGTAGCCTTTAGCAAGTTGAAAAACATACTGACCAATAAAAAGATGTCAATTGAAACGAGAAAAAGAGTGTTGAGGTGCTACATAGAACCTGCACTTTTATATGGATGTGAAGCTTGTACAATGAGCAGTCAACTTGAAAAACATCTGATAGCTGCAGAAATGTGGTTTCTGAGGAAAATGCAAAGAATACCATGAACAGTCAGAAAGACCAATGAACAAGTCCTTCAAGAAACAAATGAAGATCGTAAACTGATTAGAGACATTAGACGTAGACAGTCAAAATTTTTTTGGGCATGTTATAAGAAGAAATGAATTGGAGAACTTGGTGACAACTGGCAAGATCGAAGGGAACAGACCAAGAGGAAGACCTAGAAGCAAATACCTGGATGGCTTGGCCTCGTGGCATGGTCGAGACAGAAACACTGAGCTGATCCACGACTCTGGTGATCGAGTGAGATGGCAAAACATGACCGCCCACGCTTACCGGCATGGCACATGATGGATGGAAAAGAACATGGATGTCTGGAATAGATAAGTTGGGGGGTGTTCCGGTTATTCGGCACGACTCTGAGGTCGACGCTGACACACAACATGTGTGCCATACAATTTTTATAATTTATAGAAATTGTTAGTTAGTTAGTTAGTTAGTTAGTTAGCTAGTTAGTTAGTTAGTTAGTTAGTTAGTCAAGGTTCGAACTTCACGGCAAGGGTCGTCCCCATTATGCTCCGTTCCTGTGCCAGTGAATATCACACAAAATGATCCCCACTGTCCAATGTGAAAGTGGAACAGACAGGAGAACCGGCAATCCAACAGCCCGTTCGGGTACATTGTGCATAATGCAGCCGCCAGAATGCCAGCACAAAAGTCATCAACGAAAACCCCAGTTCATCGTCGATGGACTCGGCAGCCACCAGAAAGACCTCATTGACCCGGGTTTTTTTTCACATGGCTCTGTCTCTATCCGCAGGGCGACCTGCCGAAAGAGTCGCATAAAGCACGAATTCCGTAGCTCCAGTGCCGACTCCCAGGAGTCTTCTGAAAAATGCACTCGTGAACCGAAAAGGCAAATCAGTCAATTCAGCAACAGCCAGTAGCCATTGTTCCGAACATGCAGGTCACTGTACAAACAAAAGCGGACATGTAAAAGCATTCCACGTGAATATCACAGCTCTCCTATAGAAATTGTCTGGGAAGGCAAATCAGGGTCTAGGACAACTATCGCCACTTCTGTCACATAGAAAGGTACATATAAGAACTAAAGCAAATCTCGTAAGAACTAGTTTGTGGCCGACATGCTTCCAATGACAAACACGGACTCTTACTGCACAAAATCACAACAACGGAGATGAGATGATTTAGAAGAGCTGCAGGAGTAACCGTGAGAGGTAGAATTAGGAATGAGGAAATTAGAGGACGACTAAGTCTGAAACCAACCATAGACTTCATCAAAGAAAAACAGATTAAATGGTTTGGCCACCTTATAAGGATGGCTTGGTACCCACTGCCACAAAGCACCACACTGAAGAAATATAATGAATATAGAGCAAGGGGAAGAGCACGTAAATAAAGAGTGATGGTATCAAGAATAACATTAGAGAAATAAATATCAATCTACAAAGAGCATTAGGCTACTCCATTCAATTGTGTATTTTCCACTCTATCATTGTCTTAAATCAAGGTGACCAGATTCAAATTTTTAATCACAATTGTAAAATGTCCCTTTAATGTCAAATATCGGCTATAATACCAAGCGGGGTGAGGTGTCTTAATGTTAAATATCGGCTATAATACCAAGCGGGGGGAGGTGTCTTAATGTCAAATATCGGCTATAATACCAAGCGGGGGGAGGTGTCTTAATGTCAAATATCGGCTATAATACCAAGCGGGGTGAGGTGTCTTAATGTCAAATATCGGCTATAATACCATGCGGGGTGAGGTGTCTTAATGTTAAATATCGGCTATAATACCAAGCGGGGTGAGGTGTCTTAATGTCAAATATCGGCTATAATACCAAGCGGGGTGAGGTGTCTTAATGTCAAATATCGGTTATAATACCAAGCGGGGTGAGGTGTCTTAATGTTAAATATCGGCTATAATACCAAGCGGGGGGAGGTGTCTTAATGTCAAATATCGGCTATAATACCAAGCGGGGTGAGGTGTCTTAATGTTAAATATCGGCTATAATACCAAGCGGGGGGAGGTGTCTTAATGTCAAATATCGGCTATAATACCAAGCGGGGTGAGGTGTCTTAATGTTCATCTTTGCTTTCCCTACAGGTCTAGAAAATGGACACAGCTGTTATATAAAAGAAGATCTTTACTTGTATTTAGTCCTTCACAGTTTTGTGTTAAAATGGTAAGGTAGATATCAATTCAGCCCACATCTACCGCCAGACATTCTGTATTCTCTTCAAATGCGGTCACATAGCCTAGCAATTATTCAAGACTAACAGCAGAGACAATGGTTAAAGTTTTTTTGGCCTGAAAGAGAGCCTTTAAAATCTTAATATCAGCTTTTGAATTTCACGGACCATTACCTTCTTCGGTAAACAGCTTTCACTTGGTTTTCTATAATTTCAAAGGAAATGTTGACGGATCGTGTCAATAAATAAGTGCTATACTCGGGGTGTCTTTTCAGAAGTAATAAAACCTCGTTTACTGGCAGAAATGTGATCTTTAACCTGCAATGAATTACTTGAAGCGCGTGTGCAATGCCTTCATGTCTGTGGATTCAGAAATCTTTTCACGAAACTGAAATACAATTAGTTCATACGCTTTACACGAAGTTTAACTTGACTACAGTAAATCTCCAATTCGTGTTGCGCATGAAATGCGTAGTATAGACTTTACCCAGCTCATCTTTTCTAAAATTTTCTACATTTTATGCTCTCTATCCACTTGCATTGTGCTTCTGTTAATTACTCTTGCCTGACAATACCCAGAGACATGTGTGTGTGTGTGTGTGTGTGTGTGTGTGTGTGTGTGTGTGTGTGTGTGTGTGCACGCGCGCGCTCGCTCCATGTGTGTAAATTTTAATCTAATGCACAACAGTAAATAAATTGCTTGTATAAATACTTCTTTACTTCTAGGCAGCCGAGAGCTATATTTATTTTCTCATTTTGTATTGCTCTTATGAACATTTTAGAAGGCTGTTTCAGTGTTTACTCTCAGATGACTTCAACACCAGTGTTTACTCTCAGATGACTTCAACACCAGTGTTTACTCTCAGATGACTTCAACACCAGTGTTTACAAAGAAGAAAATGTCTTCACAATAATGCCACATCAAAGTGAATAGAACCAATGTGAAACAAGTTATTTCGACACTTTAATAACAGCAGGTGGAAGATGTATTAAAGCAGTTACATTTAGGATAGCTCAAGCAGAAGCAGCAATTCACGAGATGAAGAATCATCTCTGCAATATAGTTATGTGACTCGATGTGAGTAAAGAGTTCTTAAGCGCTGTATCAAGTTAATGTTGATGGACACAAGCGAATCATTGACAATTAGCAGCCAGGTGAGGAATTATGTAAAAGCTGCAGAGATGTGATTTTGTATATAAAAAGAAATAATGAGAATGCCGTGGTCGGATAGAACGATTAAAGAAGATATTTTGAAAGAAGGTAACTCACGACGAGAACTAGTTACTAGCATCAAAGACAGTCCAGATCCTTTGGGGGTGTCATCAGAATGGTCAAACAGCAGCACTTCGCGACAACGGGAAAGTTGGAAGGGAGGTGAGGCAAAGGGGGAGAAAAATGGAGAAGATGCTGGACAGTTTGACATCGTAGCATGGAGTAAAATCAGAAACATAAATAAATGGCAGTACATGAAACAGAAGGCTATAAATAGACATGATGGTCAACGACATACGGCATTGACTATAAGAAGAATATTATATCACATGTTTCGTTATTCTAATTGTTTTATAGTTACTTTTAAAACTAACAATGACAGTTCGCCATTAGAGAATTACAGAGCACATTTATCCGACTCAAGAACAAGAAGTTCTCCTTCTTCTTTCGTTCGCCTGAAATATGTTTATAACTGCAATGTTGTCTCCTGTATGAATCTAACTGTCTTTGTTAGTTCACTCAGCGTTCTATAGAGTTTATCTTCCACTGTTGTCTCTCTAGGCCAGAAGGTTCGCCTGGATATGTTGTAGTTTGGGCAATCCTGGAGTATGTGCTCCGCTGTCTGCGACGCCAAACCACATGTGCACATGGCTGAGTCACCAATCTTGAATTTTGTATACATGTGGTTGCGTGATCTATTGTGTCCTGTTCTGAGGCGCAGAACAAGAAGTAAATAGAGACATGTAAAACGAGATGCTGTAGAAATGCTGTAGGTGTCACAAGAGACAATATGAGAAACACTGGCATTAGAAGAAACTCGAGAATAATACTATGTACACAGTCACAGACCGGGTCTAAAATTATTGATTGCCATGACTTTAACATTTTAACATATTGCCTAATGTTTAAGAAGACCCATTTCATCATGGGCCCACAGTGTCGACTTGTCATCGAGGAAGTTGATTACTCTGTCCATTCCGCCAATCAGTTAAAAATATATAGTGTTTGCCAATTAGTTATGATGATGACCATTCATTTCACCCAATGAGACTTTACAGTTTTGAGCCGAGAGTTCTAATATATATATATATATATATATATATATATATATATATAAAGAAAGACAGAACGCTGCATCACTCAACCATGTTGTGCAAATGAGGCCTGGCCAACTGCTTCTGTTTGCCTACACCAGTGGTTCCCAAGCTTTTCAAGCCGAGGGCCATATCTACTATTTTTGGTAGTTAAGCGGGCCACAGCGTTATAAAATTATGAAAGTCGTGCAATATCATTCTTACCTTTCTTAACTTTCGTCAACAAAATTCCAAAACTTTAAAGGCAGTCAGTGTCAGTACTACACTGCGGCCATTTTTTGGTTTAAAATCAACAGTTTATTTAATAATAAATTTTAAATCAATTTCGAAAATCGCATTTAATGTAATTAATTTACAACTGTAACTGTTCTTCATAACCAGTGACTTCAGTTCAGATGCCAGTTTATCAATGTCTGGGCACAAATCTATCGTGCCCAAAGTCATAAGCACAGTTTCGTTACTATCGGTGAGTGGAACGTTGCTTTTTTTTTTTTTTTTTAAACGATCATTGCGGAAAATGACAGCTCGCATCTGTAAGTCGCACCAGAACAACAAATGTATCTCTGCGCGAATGAACGTAAGTGTTCAAATTGTTCAACAGGTAATAGTCGCCAGAATGAAATCAAATGATCAGTTGAAGGTGAAGCAGGCAGCTCCAGAAATTCACATCTCAGTGCAGAATTGCATTTTAAATCAATTACTTCGTGCTGAAGGTTTTGCTGTAATTGACAGAGCTTGGCATCAGGAAATACGAACGGAGTTATGAAGAATGCAACATTATCCTCCTCTATTGTGAACTCTTGACTGAAACGAGGCCTCGAGTGCCACTTTCTGACAGCTGGCGGGCCACAGGTGGCCCGCGGGCCGTGGTTTGGGAACCTCTGGCCTACACCATTAACATAAACGGCTTTAAAACGAGAGAAAGACCTAAATGTAGATGGGTTTGTAACACAAATTATTTTTTTTTAAAATGAGTCGAGGTGGTATAGTGGTATAGCCGGACCGCTTGTCCGGGTTCAATCCCCAAAAGATACATTATTATTTTTTCCTGAACAGTGCAGCTCCGGGATCGACTCAGCCTCTTACAAGTGGCTGCCAGACAATTCTCTAGGATTTCTAGTAAGGGAAGGCGGCGAGGAAGGGGATAAGTACCCCATCTCGTATATCGAGGTCTAGAATTGAAACGCTTCACACCCCAACGGCTGTCATTTACTAAGGGGATACTTCACCTATTTACATTCTAAACGGGAAGGGATCTTGACAGAGCGAACAACAAAACCAGCACACGAGAGGAAGCTTCCCACGACGGCTAACGGCAAACACGGACAAGTGATCCATAGGCGGCTGTCTTCAATTCGACAATAGGTAGACAAGATAGGACAGTACACGAGGGACGAGGCGAAGAATAACGGTGTCCTTTTACAGTTTACTTTTCGTCCACCTATCCAGAATAGATTACTTAACTATAGTTGTTGTATTTATTCTAAAGATATCCTGTTCAACCCTTCTTGAATGTAATTGGGGTCTATAATTTCTTCTTCTTTCGTTCGTTTTACATTTGTCTATACCAGCAATGTTGGCTCTTGTATGAATTTCACTATCTTTTTTAGTTAACTTAGTAGTCCATGTCCATAGAGTTTATTTTCCACTGTCTGTAGTTTCCATTGTTATTATGTAAAATGAGTGTTAATGTTTGTCTAACCTATACTTTTACCATTTAATAGTGTGTATATTACATAACCACGTAGTTTAGACAATTTGATATTTCTATTGTGGCTTCCACTTCCACTCCTGTCTGTACACTTAATCTTTTCACTACGTGATTTCAATTATTAGTATTTTGCTCTGCAATTGTTCCCCACATATAAACATTTTTGTTTAAACGTGTTTTTTAAACTTTCCGTTCAGTTCTCTTCCGCTGTCTACGAGGGTAAGTTAATAAGTAAGCCACTAATGGCCGTAGAAAAATAACTAAATATGATAACAACTTGAAACCAGTTTATTTTTATACATACATTGTCCCTTTATTTCTCAACATAATTTCCACCAACATTGATGCACTTATCCCATCGTTTTATCAGTAATCCCAAACCCGCTGCATTGAACTGCGTGCCCTGTTTTCATTTACCTGACTTCCCACAGAACTGTGAGATTTACTTATTGACTCGCCCTCGTACATTTTTCTACCCAGTTATGCACCATTTTACGGGACAAACATTTGTCAGCATAAACACTGAAAACTCACCTTGGCGGGAGACATTTCGCGAATGACGCCGAAGTAGCATGTGAAGTGAAAACGTGGTTTAGAAAACAGAGCACAATACCACATATATTTAAAGTCAGAAAATCAAATGGCTTCGGCCATCTCGTTAGATTGCAACACCATCAAGTTCTTGCACTTGCGCTACATCAAAGAAGATCTGCTACGAGAGCAAAAAGACACCCAAATAGACAATGGATAGAAGACGTCAAGAACATTGTACGATTATATGGAATGACACTGTCCAGTGCCACCCATTGTGAGCTGAAACGTCAACTACTCCACGACAATTGATGGCAAACGAGAAGAAGAAGATGATGATGTAGTCGATTTGGCTGGTTGTTTTGTTATCAGGGCTTTTCCATGCTTACTTGGTAAACAAGTGTTTCTAATAAACATATACTATCAGTATTTTATCTCTATTTGTTTCTTATTCCTATTCATGGTCACAAACAAAATTGTCCATTATCTCCTTTCTTATTTTTGCGTTGAAATCTCCAGTCATTATTTTGACATCTTGTGATTTGGTTCGTGAGATCGCCATTTCTATTTCGTCTACTCCAGGGGTCACCAAACATTTTTCACGGCGGGCCGGTTAACTGACAAAATGACGAGCGCGGGCCGCATACTTATTCTGTACAAAACTTGCGCCAGTCACCGTGACGAAGGTCTTACGGACGCTGTTCGTAATCCCGTATACCCGCGTTCGAAACACAGTTGAGCTCGATTTGGCAGCAGAACGTGATGCGGTGGTCTTTTACGCTATGGTTTGGGTGCCGGTCATTCAGAAAGCAATGGCAAACTACTGAACGTAAATTTACCAAGGCATCAACAACAGCAAAAAATGCTGTGTTGACTGCAAACGTCCTTAAACGATATGCAACAAACTTTAACAATACTTGCAAGCCAGAACGAAAGCTCTGGGGGGGGGGGGGGGGGGGGGACCGAAAAACTAAGTTAATCGTGGATGAGTGGCGTGCAATGCACAAAAATCAAAGACAACCAACATATTTAGCCGGCTCCCTGGCCAAGAGGTTAGCAGCTTTCTCCGTTAACCCTGAATACTCTCGTGGTTGACGTGAGCGCACGAGAATTAGAAGTGGTTCGAGTATGGAGCCGGTCGCTCAGAAACATATTTATTTACTTTAGAAAGTTATAAAAGAAGGCGACGTTAGCAAAAAGATAGTTACACCAGATCTAGTGTGCACATATCCGAATCTCACAAACTAAGCAGCAAAAAAGGTTTAGTGAGATTTGTGAAACTGATATTTGGCTTTCAAGATTTCATCAATGTTTGGTTTGGAATCGCTGCATCCAATAAAGATAATTGCTTTCATATGTTCATCAGTCAATCTTGTTTTATCAATATGACTTGTCTGTGTCAATCTGTGTAACCAATGTGTTGTCAAGTATTATGTGTGTTACTGCTATACTTCAGTAGATTAGATACGGAAAATACTTTGAGCATCTTGAAACGGAATTGTGGTCATAAAAGAGAATAACAAACATTTGTAATCACAATAAACCGATTTACGGCGCTCGAAGGAATACACATGTCAGAATCTAGAATGAGATGCAGGGACATCGTTACGCCCGCCAGGCGAGTATTAGTCACCTGCCGACAGGTTGCTGGCTGACGCAATAGCCAGCGGTCAGGCAAGGACAACGCAAGACGCACGCAGGCCTCGTGAAGCGAATCCACAGAGGGCAAGCGCGTTGCGAGAAACAGACAGACAGCTTGGGGTACTCGGACCGGACAGGACGTCTAGAGAGAGAGAAAGGCTTGTATAGTTCTGTGCCCGAAAGTCGAGTGCTTGTGCATCTTGTGAGATAGACTGTAAGCTGTGGGTTGTCTGTAAGTGTATTGATGTACCATATATGTAATGTAATGATTATCACATGCCAAACTAGATTGTATCGCATGTGATCGGTAAATAAATCCATTGAACTTCGTGTCGTTGTGTCTCAAGTCCAATCATGTTGTACTTGTACTTGTCTCACATGTGTTAGGGATAACGAGCCAAGTCTAAGACTCTGACAACACACATGTAGAATAGTAACGCATACACATGTTAGCAAATTAAGTACACTGTAGTTTATTAGAAAGCACACAAACAAACAGGAAAACAAACACATAAAAATTGCATACACCATTTATTTCAAAGAACAGTAACTCAAATCAGGGGATACAATAACTTCTTAAAAACCTTAATGTAACATTGAAAATATGACTTCACAAGCGGAAGCGAGAAGGTGAAGAGTAGAACTTTATGTATACGAGTTGGAGTTGATATTATTGGGAACATGAACATTTAATGCTCATGTGTTGTACTCATAACAGAGACAACTTGTATTGGGTTGTCATTTTGGGCAATATGAGGACAGGTCAAAAGACATAAGTCAACGGACGGAAGTCAGAAGACAGAGGGTCATAAGACGGAAGTCAGGACATAAGTCATAAGACAACGGTTCCGTATCAAAACAATTCCCAAGAAGATCTATAGCCAACTATACTGATACTATGGGCTACTCAATTAGCGGAGTGAAGAAATAGAACAGTGTGAGTAAGGGGAGAGGAGAATTTGTTCTATCCCCAGAAGAGAGATTTACAACTTATTGGATCTTTGACAAAATTGGACAGCCAATTTTTTTTTGGGACCATACAACGTGTTACAAGCATGAGTTAAAGGGTTGTAACACTACACAGAGGGGAGAGGAGCCTTTCAAAAATCCCAATAAGTATTTAGAGCGTTAATAATATAAGTAATAGAGCTAAGACAGAGTCTAGTAGAAGACACCAGACAGGAGAGACACCAGCGCTATAAATAGCTTCACAACGGGACACACTTGTGTCAACCAAGGGAGCATTGAGTTCAGGTGAGCGAGGGTTTCCCCAAGACATTGGGAAACTCGCCTCTACGAGTAACCGCGGAGTACCAGGTTACTCGAGTGAACTGGCCAGCGTGCTGGGACACTATGCACGCAAGACTCGCCAGCGCACGGAGAATCCAACGTCCGTGTTTGAACACGCAATTAGAAGCGTGAAGACAGACCAGGACTGAGACGACTAGAGAATAGACGTGTTCCTTACGAATGCTATAAGTTTCTATACAATAGTGATTGTTAGGCTTTAGATTTCATTCAGTGATTAATAGTATCATTATCACCTCTTCATTGCATCTATGTAACGTACCATGCTGTTTATTGTCAATGAAGTATTCCGCTCGCAGAGCTTGTTTATCGCCAGCTCTAAATAAATTGCATTCCTTTTTCAAATGACACGAGTTATTATTTCGTGTGGTGCAAAAGTAGGGGAGTCCTGAAAGACCTGTCGCAAGCAAGTTGCTGACAGTTGAGTTGGTAATATGCATCATCTTTCTGGTGACCTAGATGCTGTGATTTCGATTTGGTTCTATAATTGCTTCAACCTTCCTTTGCCAGTCTTTTAGCCTTTTCTTTCCAGTATGTTGCAATGTGAAGGGATCCATTGTATTACAACCGTTTTGGATTTCTGGCATTGTTCCTGTAGTGCTGCCATTAGATCTGCTATTTCTGCGCTGTTTCTGCTCCTCAGTATTGAAACAACTGTTTTTGCATCTGTAAAGAGAGCTATTTTATGTTACTGCATAGCCTGGATAATGGAAACAAATTGCCTTTTCTATTTGTAATCCTTTACTATATAAACTGTCATCTGTCACAAAGGGGTAGCAAACACGACTCACAGTCCCACATACGGCATTTGAAATCAGCTTTAGGCAATTTGGAAGCAGACTTTCCACCTTGTGTTGATTTTTAACAAACAGCCAAAAAATTATAGGGTTCATTGTGATATCCTGTAAAAGATATGCAGCTAACTGAAACTTATATAAAGTATACTGGAATGTGTAGTCAGGTCTTAGTCAGATATGACTGAGCTACCGTATGACAGTAGACGGTACTACCTGCTTTCTGTCAGCGCCGAATGTTGGGCGGCGCTTACCAAACCCGACAATCCACATTGTGCCAACGGCTTCGGGCGGAAGAGCGCAATTGGGAGGGTACTAGCCTTATCCTGGTGCAAGGAAATGCAACCCAAAGACAAAATACGTCATGGCAGGGCAGACCAGGCCCTAAGCCTTGGTTGGCAGCTGGTCTAGGATCGAAGCTCCGACAGGCGGACAGTTAGAGCATTGCTTTGCTGATCCGGCAGCTTCTGCAGCTTGTCTTGTTCCAGATGTATAGGTGTTAACTTTCCTCTGGTGTGAACTAGACAGGCCGAGAGAGGGATCATGCTGCAAGGGCAACACATGGTTTCTTTATTTTAGCTCAGGCTTTGTATGGAGAGGCAATAACTCCATCCCTGGTCTTAACCGGTCTCGGAATCAAAGCGAGAGGCAACTGTTACGGGTTATAAGTCCTTGTCAGTTGGCGTAGACATGGGGCGCCACGCGTTGCCTCTGACGGTGGGAGACACCTACAGGTGTCACTGATCAGCTACCGCCCGCCTCATGCTGGGCAGCCCTCGGCCAATTGGGTGCTGATCCGCCACAGCCTGCCTGCTTCAATGGGTGGTTGGGGCTAGGACAAAATCTGAATCGCAGGCTGTAAAACCAATTCACTAGGTACTAATACAAAGAATAGAAACCTCAAGCTACGGCTTGCAACCTGGAACGTGAGAACCATGTGTCTAGGATTTTCCACTGACTTGACAAATATTGACGATGTGAGAAAGACGGCTGTGATTGATGCTGAACTCAGTCGTCTTAACATTGATATTGCTGGCCTGCAGGAGACTCGCCTCGCTGAGGAAGGGTCACTCAGAGAAAACAATTACACCTTTTTTTGGAAGGGAAGAGGGTAGGCAGAAATAAGACAACATGTTGTGGGCTTTGCAGTGAAGAATTCGCTACTGAGAATGATTGATATCCCAGCTGGAGGTAATGAAAGATTATTATCACTGCGCTTGGCAACCTCTTGTGGATTTGCCACCATTCTCACTGCATATGCACCGACACTCGCTTCCTCTGATGATGTGAAGGATACGTTCTATGAGCAGCTAGACTCTGCGATCAAGGCAGTCCCAAAATCCGACTACATTTAAATGCTCGGTGATTTCAATGCTCGTGTGGGCAAGGACTCGAGTTCATGCCAGTGTGCCTTGGAAAATACAACATCGGTCGCATGAATGATAATGGTCAAAGGCTGCTGGAGCATTGCACTAGAAACGACCTATGTAATACAAACTCCTTTTTTAAAACAAAAGAGATGCATAAGGTCACATGGAAACATCCAAGATCCAGCCATTGGCATCAGCTGGACTTCATTATCACACGGAGACAACATCTGAATCATACATCATTAACTCGAAGTTACCACAGTGCTGACTGTGATACAGATCATTCTTTGGTTGTTGCAAGGGTTAGACTGAGACCAAAGAGAATCTACACAGTTAAACACAAGTCTAGCCCCAGGATTAATATTATTAACACTCACGATCCTGGAAAGTGCTTTGAATTTCAACAGCAACTTGAAGACGTTTTCAATGATACACCAGAAAACTGTATAGTAAATGATAAATGGAGTAAACTTAAGGAAACTATTTATAAAACAGCGGTAGGGGTTTACGGCACTGTGGATCATAAGAGGCAGGACTGGTTTGCGGCAAACAGCCAGATACTGCAGCCCTTGATTGATAAAAAGAAGATAGCTCTCTTAAGAAACAAGGAAAGAACAACGCGTAACACTCTGAGTGAGCTGAAGCAAGCGAGGAAGGATGTACAAAAGGCTGCCAGGCAGTGTGCTATCAGTGACTATTGGATCAAGTTATGTGAGTCCATTCAAATCGCAAGTGATAAGGGAAACATCAGAAGCATGTATGAAGGGATAAAGAAAGCCTGTGGTCCAATGATCAAAAGAAGTGCACCGCTGAAAACCTTGACTGGAGAAATCATCACTGATAAGAAACAGCAGATGGATAGATGGGTCGAGTACTATTTAGAGCTTTACTCAAGTGAGACCAAGCTAGCGGATGATACCCTCAACGCCATAGAGGCCCTGCCAACTCTTGACCACCTGGACACACTTCCCACTATAACAGAAGTTAAGTGTGCTATAAATGAGCTTGCATCTGACAAGGCTCCAGGTAAGGATGGGATTGCAATAGAGGTAATCAGGAGTGGGCAAGACATACTCGCTCTACAGATCCACCAGCTAATAGTGCTATGCTGGCGAGAAGGACAAGTCCCACAGGATTTCAAAGATTCAAACATCATAACAGCTGTACAAGAACAAGGGAGATCGGAGCGACTGTAACAACTATAGGGGTATCTCACTTCTGTGTATTGTTGGGAAAGTATTTGCCAGAATTGTCCTGCGCAGACTTCAAGTCCTGGGAGATCAAGTCTACCCCGAATCACAGTGCGGCTTCCGTCAGAACCGGTCTACCATTGATATGATATTCTCATTGCGACAGATACAAGAAAAATGCCGGGAACAAAATCAGCCACTGTTTATTGCCTTCATCGACCTCACAAAGGCATTCGATTTGGTCAGTCGTGAGGGTCTGTTCAAAGCACTAAAGAAGATTGGCTGCCCACCAACTCTTCTGTCCATTGTGGAATCGTTCCACACAGGCATGAAGGGTATAATCAAGTTTGATGGCTCAACTTCAGAAGAGTTTGAAATCAAGAGTGGAGTTAAGCAAGGTTGTGTACTATCCCCCACCCTCTTTGGGATATACTTTTCACTTCTACTGAAATATGCCTTTCGTGATCAGGATGACGGTATATACATTCACTCACGCTCAGATGGTGGCCTCTATAATGCTCAGAGATTGAAGGCCAAGACCAAAATTAGCAGGGTACTAATCAGAGAGTTGCTTTTTGCGGATGATGCTGCGATTACGACCCACTCTGAGGAAGAATTACAACATCTACTATCTGCATTCTCCAATGCTTGTTCTGAATTTGGTTTAACAATTAACAAAAAGAAGACACAGATTATGTCACAATGTGCACATGGTGTACCATCAATCTTTATTGACGATGCCGAACTGGAGATAGTAGACCATTTTACATATCTAGGATCAGAGGTAAATAGCAAATTATCCCTCGATCAGGAAATCAACATCAGGATTGGCAAGGCAGCAACAACAATGAACATGTTAGCAAAAAGAGTCTGGGAGAACAGGAAGCTTACTGCCAAAACAAAAGTCCTCGTCTACCAAGCCTGTGTCCTTAGTACTCTTCTTTATGGCAGTGAAACCTGGACAACTTACTCACGCCAAGAGAAACGTTTAAACAGCTTTCATATGCGGTGTCTGCGAAGAATACTTGGTATTAAGTGGCAAGACAAAATCACAAATACTGAAGTATTGGAAAGATCAGGTTGTGTGACGGTGTATTCCATGCTCAGTCTTCGTAGACTTAGATGGATAGGACATGTTAGGAGGATGGATGATGGTAGAATACCAAAGGACATCTTTTTTGGTGAATTACAGACGGGTAGGAGATCTCAGGGTCGGCCTCTACTACGATACAAAGATGTGTGTAAGCGGGACATGATTGATACAGGCATTGATAATGCACATTGGGAGCACGTCGCCGCTGAACGTGTTGCATGGAGGGCAACTATCAGAAATGGAATAAAGACAAAGGAGAAAATGATTGCAGATAAAGCACACACAGAGCGTGAGAGACGTAAGATGGTGCAAAATGGTGGAAATGACCATGTTTTCACATGCACCTACTGTGGGCAAACATTTGCAGCAAGAATTGGCCTTACCAGCCACACTCGCCACCGCCATGGATCGTAGTTATTAAGCCTTTTTGAAGCACAATGTACCAAACTATCGTCTGTCAAGACGGAAAGGTGCCAAATGATATATATATATATATATTATATATATATATATATATATATATATATATATATATATATATATATATATATGCCACAGAAAATCTCTTATCACTCTGTAATTATTCTAAGAGTGCATGCTTCTCCCCAGACATTCAAGCACAAAAAGCACGTGTCTCGCCTATCTTTCCCCCGACCGGAAGTGGCCGTGCCAGGGAGTTGGTTGCCTTTAAATTCTCCAACCAACTGTGGAAATGTTGTAGCCAAATTTGTAGATTTGGCTGTGTACACTACTTTGTACCTTATGACTCTCCCACTATATTAATGTAACGAATTTCTTCATATTAAATTAATAACATCAAATAGCAGTTGATTTATCCTTTAGACATGGACTATCTATACGTAGATATGTAGGTATAAATACGAATATAAATTCTTATAAAATTACCTAAGGGTTTTTAAGAGATTGTTCCCCAATTTAAGCAAAAGAGGATGGGGAAGCTGGAGACTTCGTTACAGCTGACATGGACAAAGCACACCAAAAAAGCAGTAGCAAAAGCCAGACGGAAAATATCCATCATGAGAAAGCTAAGTAGAACCACTTGGGGAGCCAGTGAGAAAATACTTAGCAAAGTTTATCAACAGAGCATGAGACCACCCTGGAATACTGATCAACTGCGTGGTGTTCAGCATCAAAAACCACACTACAAGAGCTGGACAGGGTGCAGAATCAAGCTCTTAGAGTCACAACAGGAGGGATGAGATCAACCCCTATAGTCGCAATTGAGAAAATGGGGAGGATCCAAGCACTGAGAGAGCGCAGAGATACGAAAACACTAATACAAGCAGAAAAGTTCCTCAGCTTGCCATGCCACCCTATGAAGAACCGATTTGAAAACTTAGCTATGGGGCGGTTGAAAAGAAGTAATTTTATCCACCAGGCCAAACGACTCTGCAGAGAAACCACCGATCAGCCCACACTTGGTATCCCCCTGACAACTATTCCAGAGTGAACTCCATGGAAAGATGCACATTGACTATCACTACAAATCCAGACAAAAGTGTGAGGAATATTTGGCAAGGATGAACAGAACAGTGTACAGCGCAGAACAGCCACTCTCAGCTTCCTTTATGACGAATACCCACAGGACTTCTGGATACAAGTCTACATAGATGGGTCAACACAAAATGTTGTTCGAAATGGAGAAGCGGGAGTGTACATATCCAAATAATACTAGGGACACGGCCAGAGTTCCAACAGGAAAGTACTGCCATAACTATGATGCTGAAATTGAGGCAATCAAGATAGCAACATAGAAATTACTCAATACCAACCATGGTACACAAATGTTGACAGATGCAAAATCAGTACTCGATGCGCTCCTGTCTGGGAAATTGCCAGTACTAAGGACACTACTTTTTGAACTTAGCAGTCAGCATATGTTCACATTGCAGTGGATACCATCCCACTGTGGAGCACCGTAAACGACAGAGCTGATCAATTGGCTAAGGAAGGAGCAAAACAAGAACAGCCTGATGTGCCCGTTACATACCACCAAAAGAAAAGAATGATCAAATCAGTCAGAAGGCTACCAAAACCTGCTCAAGACGACTACCACGTTATGGATAGACCAGAACAGGTAATTCTTCTGCGCCTCAGAACAGGACACAATAGATTACGCAACCACATGTATACATAATTCAAGATTGGTGACTCAGCCATGTGCACATGTGGTTTGTCGTCGCAGACAGCAGAGCACATACTCCAAGACTGCCCAAACTACAACATACCCAGGCATACCTTCTGGCCTAGAGAGACAACAGTGGAAGATAAACTCTATGGAGCGCTGAGTGAACTAAAAAAGACTGTTAGATTCATACAAGAGACAACATTGCAGTTATAGATATATTTCAAGCGAACGTATGAAAAAGAAAAATACAAGAAAGAATTGAAAATAAAATAGATGAGGAAGTAGCTGAAAACAATTTGGGTTCCGCAAAAACAGCGGCACCAGAGAAGCAATAATCTGTTTGAGAGTGTTAATTGAAAAATATATAGAAGTTCAGTAAAATATATGTCTGTTTTATAGACTACTAGCTGACCCGGCCCGGATTCGCCCAGTCCTTGGTGGGGAGCATCTCATTTAATTCATATAAGTAGTCATATAAGTTCCCGTTCCCGTTACCGACTATCTGTCTGTCTGTCTGTCTGTCTGTCTGTCTGTCTGTCTGTCTGTCTGTCTGTCTGACCCGGCCCGGCATCGCCCAGCTCCTGGTGTGGAGCATCTCATTTAATTCATATAAGTAGCCATATAAGCTCACGTTCCCGTTCCCGACTATCTATCTGTCTGTCTGTTTGTCTATCTGTCTGTCTGTCTGATCCGGCCCGGCTTCGCCCAGCCCCTGATGGGGAGCATCTCATTTAATTCATATAAGTAGTCACATAAGTTCCCGTTCCCGACTGTCTGTCTGTCTGTCTGTCTGTCTGTCTGTCTGTCTGTCTAATCATTTATTGGTTGCAGTTAGAACAACCTTAGATAAACGAAGACCAACTTACAAAAAGCATTAGAAAGAGCACTTGAAAGATCTTTACATCTTCCCCAACAATTAACTTGGGTAAATGGAGCAGCGGCAGCAGCAGCAGAAGAAGAAGAAAAAGGAGGAGTAGGAGCTGGGAGGAGGAAGAGGGAGGTGGAGGAGGGAGGAGGAGGGAGGAGTAGGAAGGAGGAAGAGATAGGCGGAGAGAGGAGGAGGAGGAAGGAGGAGGAGTAGTAGGGAGGAGGAGGGATTAGGAGGAGAAGAGAGGAGGAGGGAGGAGGAGGAAGGAGGAAGGAGGAGGATGAGGGAGGAGGAGGAGGCAGGAGGAGGGAGGAGGAGGTGGGAGGAGGAGGGGAGGAGGAAGAGGGAGGAGGAGGGAGGAGGAAGAGGGAGGAGGAAGAGGGAGGAGGAAGGAGAAGGAGGAGGAGGAGGGAAAGGAGGGAGGAGAAGAACGCAGGAGGAGGAGGGGGAGGGGAGGGAGGAGGAGGGAGGAGTAGAGGGAGGAGGAGGGAGATGGAGGAGGAGGAGGGAGGAGGAGGGAGGAGGAGGGAGGAGGAGAGAGGAGGAGGCGGAGGGAGAAGGAGGGAGAAGGAGGAGGGATGAGGAAGAGGGAGAAGGAGGAGGGAGAAGGAGGAGGGAGAAGGAGGAGGGAGAAGAAGGAGGGGGAGGAGGAGGGAGGATGAGGAGGGAGGAGGAGGAAGAGGGAGGAGGAGGAGGGATGTGGAGGGAGAAGGAAACGGGAGGAGGAGGAAGGAGGTAGAGGGAGGGGGAGGAGGATAGAGGATGAGGAGGGAGGAGGAGAAGGGATGAGGAGACGGAGGAGGAGGGAGGAGGAGGGGGAGGAGGAGGGAGGAGAAGGAGGAGGAGGGAGGAAGAGTGAGGAGGAGGGAGGAGGGGGAGGACGTAGGAGGAGGGAGGAGGAGGGAGGAGGAGGAGGAAAGAGGAGGAGGAGGAGAAAGAGGGAAGAAGAGGATGGAGGAGGGAGAGGGAGGAGGGGAGGGGAAGAGGAAGAGGGTGGGAGGTGGAGGAGGGGAGAGGAGGAGGAGGAGGAATATAACGCATATGCCTGTAGATGTAATAATGGCTGAAGTTGTTCCATGTCTTCTTAGAGTTGGCGACAGTGTAAAGAAATATAAAATCTTCAAACTTGATAGAGATAAGGTAACTATTATTTATTTATTCTTTAAGCATAAAAAGATGAGTTACAATGTTATGCATTATGCATTATTTTTATGAAAACTTTGAAAATGCCTTAAAGATTGTATCATTATTTATTATAACTCATATGCCGGTACATAACTATGGACAAAGAGTTTATAAATCTTTGAAAACGATGCCACAATATGACTATAAGGTATACAGAAAAGTTATTCCCCTTGAAATAACTTTTACAGAGTTAGGTCCCCTGAGATATATGAAATTATAATGAAAAATGGAAAATTAAATAATATTGGGTAAGCAGCCGATTTCACACTTAAAAAATATCACAGTG
>JACEFZ010028136.1:0-185577 GCA_014155875.1 Cepaea nemoralis
TTAGTTTGTTAATTGTGTGCAAATTTGTTTTTCTTTTAACTTTGTTGTTTTTATAAGGGATGTTCTCTTGAAATTATTTTGATTTTTGATTACATGTTTCGCTTTTTTTATAGTAATACGAAGAATTTGTCCTTTCTTTTTTTTCTTGATTGACGAGAATTTTTTTATGTATCATATTGTGATCTGTTGAAAATATTTGTCATGACGTACTTAATCCTGTTTGTTTTCTTTAGTTATTCGTCTTTTGTTACTTTTTTTCTGACGATGTGTATTACTTGTGATAGTTATTTTGTGATTTATGTGCGTTCTGTTTTGATTGGTTGCTGCTTTCCATGTATTGTCTTGGATTTTTTTTTATTTTGTTTCACTTTATGTTTTGATGTTGTTTTTTTGTCTTAGGTACTAATGTTGTTTTTCCATTTTTAGTTTTTTTTTAGTTTGTATTCAGGCATTTTGTTCTGTTGCTATGATATTGTACGACTTATACCCTTTTTTTTTCTTATTATGTCATTGTTATCTTTGTTGTCCTTTGTATTTTGATTCATCGGAATTGATTTATTATTCTTGTTGACTAATTTTTTTTGTTTTAATTTGTTTTTGCTTTTTGGGGGGGGGGGGGGGACTTATGTTTAGAGTTTTGATATTTTTAGTGTTAAGTACGTTTTCGGATTTATTCTTCTTAATATGAATTTGATTAATGGTATATATATTATTATATGTATTTTTTTATTGTTGTAATCTATATTTTGTGTTATAATGTATCAGGATTTGATGAGTGTATTTGATCTGGTGTAATAAAAAAATGTATATTGTTTTGGTTTAGATTTTTTAGTTATTTAATGTTATTCATAAATGTACTTTGAATGTTAGTATACTATTAAGGATTATATTTTTTGCCTACTATTTGTTTATATTTATTTTTTTTTTGTGCATTTTTGTACGAATCTTATTTAGTATATTTTATGTATTTTATGATTTTATGTATAGCTTATCTTATTGAATTTTACTATTGTTCAATTATAGATGGTGTTCGTTTGGTTTCGTTTGATAAGTTCTTGTTATTATTTATTTGTTGAATTACCTTTATTTTTGTTAATTAGTGTGATTTGTTTTGATATTTATTTCTTATCTTATTAATGTATTTGCTTTTTAAGGTATTTTATTATAGATTTGCTGATTTATTAGTTTTTAATTTAGTATGGTTATCGTTGATTTTTTTGAAAATAGTGTTAAGCTCCGTGTTTTTATTTTTTATTGGTCATAAGCTTGAATTTTTAAGTATTTGAGTTATGAACATTCTACATTTGATCTGTTATTTAGGTTCTTTTAAACTTTGTTGTATTTGGTGATTATATTGTCAAGCTCTGATTACTATTGTTACATGCTTTTTATATATTGTTTTTAGTAGATTACCTCTGGTTAGTAAATTGATCTATGGTTATTATTATTATAGGTTTTTTTGTGTCTGTGATTGAGTCTTTTTTATGTCTTTTCTTTTATGTCATTTTGTAGAAAGATTTATCATGCATTTTTGTTGTTATTTTTTTGGAGTTCTTCTTTTGTTAAGTTCTTTTTTTTACTTATTTTTATTTTTATCAATTTTTTGAGTATTCATTGTTAATTTTTTTGTGTCCTTTCTGCATTGTGTTGTCGTTTGTTTTGTTTGATTTTGTACATTGTATAAGATACTGTTTTTTGATATTTGATTGATTTCTGGTTTGAGTTGGTTCATGTATTTAATTGGCATATGGTGGTTTTAACTGATTTTTTTCATAATTTTTATTATTGTTAGTTATCCTTTGTTTTCTACTTTCTATTTGACACTCTTCTTTATAATAGTTAAGTAGTTTACGTTTATTTTATACTTCGCTTGTAATTGCTTAATTTTATTCAGGATGTTTGCAAAGGTCCAATGGAATTATTATATATAATTTATTTCTTATTTTGATTCAATCTTATTAGCTTGTTTTTTGTATCCTTTTTCATTTTAAGATTTTTTTAATGTGATTATATTTGTTTTTTTTTTATGTTTGTCTTACTTTGATTGGTTCATGTTTTGTCTAGATACTGTATGATACTCCTTGTTGTTTTGTTTTTGACTAATTTCACCTTCTTGTGTTTTGTTTCGTTTTGTGAACTTGTTGGGGCATTTTGTCTTATGTTGTTCTATTTTTTGTTTAATTGACTATTTTGTGATATTTTATTCTATTGATGTTCATTGATACTTCTATTTTATTTTTTTTGTATTTTTTTTTCTTGACCTTTAAGTATCGCTTGTCTATTGTCTCATTATTTGTGTGATTTCCTGTTTCTTACTTTGTCTATTTTGTTTCTGTAATCTTCTTGCCATGGTGTTAAACTATAGTTTATTTTCTTTTTGATTAGATGAATTTCATTCGCTTGTCTTTTGATACTTATCCTATTGTTTCATTTTGTTGTTTTTTTAAGCTTTAACAGTCACTTCCGAGCTTGTGTTTTTTTTATATTGAGTTTGTCTGTTTGTATTTTGTAGTAGTGTTTTTGTTTTGTTTGTTTTTTCTATTGTTATTTTTTTGATTTTTTTTAATATGTTTAGCCATTATTGCTGTATTATAAGATACTTTGTCGTGGCATTTCACAATATTTTGTATTTTCAGTATTTGTTTTTTTGATATTGTTAACTGATCCTTTATTTCTTTGGTGATTTTGTCTTTTGTTTTTATTTTTGTTATTTCAATTTATAATTGGTATTGTTTACTTTTATAGCTGATGTTTGTATTGATTTTGTAATATGCTTAGCGCTAATTTTACATTTTTTAGTCAGATTTTTTTAGATTTTGCCTGTTGATTATTGTTTTTTTTTATTTTTATTATTTATGTGATACTTTTTGTTGTTTTTATAGTTATATATGATTGTATATTTTGATGTATCAGTTGTTTTTAAAATTATGGTTATATTTTGCGAATTCTTAGTGTAATTGTATTTTGTGTATCTTTGGTCTTTTTTGTTCAATTTTTCATTTATTTTGACATTTATGTAGCTATTATCGTTAATTAAAATCTGTTGTGTAATTTGTTTTTTTCTTTCTGATTTATTTATTGTACTGACTCTAAACTTTTATCATTTTATGTTGTTGATATTGTGTGTTAATTTATTTTTAGTTTGTAAGGACTTATTGTATAGTTTCCGTGTGCGTACAGATTGTTTTTCGCTTGTTTATCTTTCTGTTTATGCATTTTGATGTTGTCACTACCTTCTCGCTGTCTTATTGTTGTTTAGACTTGGATGCATTTGTACTAGAAATTATGTTTTTTTGTGTCTGTTTCACTGTTTTCTTTATCGATTAGATTTGTATTTAACCATTTTTTTTGTTCTTTGTCTTTGTCATTACAATTTTTATAATATATATTTCGATTAAGTCAATCTCTTTTTTTTTTTCTAACTATACTTTCATGATTGGCAGCAAGTCCTGTGTTTATTTGGCTCTTGACTTTTAATTTTTTATTGTCCTCACTTTTTTCTTCCCTTTTCCTTTTTCGATTTAATAATTTTTCTTACGACTGCTGTTTTTCTCTTACGTAACTTTGTTTAAATTTGTTTCTTTCTTTTTTTTGCCTAGACATGCCTCTGGGGCGTTTGTTTTCTTTTTTGTTCTCTGAATCTCGTGGTTTCATGTCTGTTTTTTGCGTGATCCTTGATATTGGTTTGTTTCCTTTTTTCTTTCGCATTTTTATTTATGTGTCTATTGTATATTTTTTTTTTTTGTGTGTTGTCTTGTTGTTATTTTCTCTCATTACCGATGTTAATCTTGTATGACTTTATTTTGTTTCTGCCTCTTTTGTTTTCGATTTGTTTTTTTTTGAAAACAATTTTATTGTCTTATATTGCATTTTAACCAATTTTTGGCTTTTACGTTATAGGTCTTTATCTGTATTTCTGGGCTTGCTTGTATTCTCTCTGTGCTATGTTCTTTTGTGTTTTGCTTTTATTGAAATTGCTTTTTATTTTACTTGCCATATTGCTTTTGGGAGACGCTTTTTTCTACTTGTTTTTTTTTTTCCCTTTTCTCTGCTGATTTGTATTGTTGTCGTTGTTTTTGCGCTCTGTTTCTTTTCCTTGTTTTCTTATAGTTACTATTTGCTTCGTGCTTTGCTTTTACTGCTATGTTACCTTCATTTCTTAGGAAGAATTTTTGTCAATTCTTTATCCGCTGTTTATTTTGTTTTCTTTGTTTGTTTTAGTTTTTTTGTGGTGGTTGATGTATTGTATTTTTTGTGGTTTTGTTGTTGTTTATTGTTGGTTTGTATTCTCTTGTTTTGTTGTTGTTTTTTTTAGTTTTAGTAGTAGTTTCTGATTTTGTACTCCGTAATTTAGCTCAACTCGTCATGTCTGAATCGACTTGTGTGTTACTGACGTCTGTTCGTTCTTTTTTCTTCTTCCTTTTATACCCTTCTTATTTCCCTCTCCCTTTTATCTCAATCAACCCTATCTCTAACTTTTTTTATATACCATTGCTCCTCACTCCCTCCTCTTCATTTCGCTGTTTTGTTTTGCTTTGTTGTTTTTGCTCTATTTTGGCTTTTTTTTGTGACTTTCTTGCTCTTTTTCTTGTCCTCTTACGGGTCGTTCCTTCTTTGTTGTTTTGTGTTTTTTTGTGTTTTACTGTTTGTTTTGTTTGTTTTTAGTTTGTGTTGTGTTGTTGTCTGAAGTTTGCCTTGCTTGTCATTAACTTTTTGCTCGTTCTTTCTGCTCTAAGTTCCGCTAGGGTTAGTCCCTTTTGGTTGTTTGTTCTGACCTTTATTCTTTTCACGCTCGTCTTATTGTCTTCCTTGTGCTTTTCTATCCTTGTGGCGTGTACATTTTTCTCGTGTCATTGTGTTTTTCTCGTCTTTTCCTTCTCTCTTGTCCCTCTTTTTTGTCTTCTTCGACCTTTCCCGTTTTTGTCTTTTTCTTTCCTTTCTTTTTTTTTGTTTCGTTCATTGCTTTTATCTCCTTTTTGCTTTTTTTTTTTTCTCCTTGTACTTGCTGTCTTTGTGTTTTTCGCTTTTTCGTATTTTTCTTTTGCTTATAGTTGTCTGGTTGCGTTTTGTTGTTCTGATTGTGTCCTGCATTTGCTGTCTCCTCATTCGTCTTTCGCAAACATGCTAACTTGGTTCTTTTGTTTTTTTGCCCATGTCGCTGTTCCTGTGTTCTTCTCGCCCCTTTTTCCTCTTTCATCCTTTGTCGCTTTCCTTTCTCTTTTTGTTTTGTACCTTTTTTTTTTGTTCTTGTTTGTCCTTTTGTGCTCTGTTTCTCTTTTGTCTTCTCTTCCAGCATATTGGATGCTTTTGTTTCTTTGCCTACTTTTCTGTTCTTTTGTTTCTTTGTTGGTTTTTAGTTGTTTTTTCGCTTTTATCCTTTTCGCTTTGTCTGTTTTTTTTTTCCTTGTGTCTCTATTTTTTGTTTTTCCCTTCTGCTTTTGCCTTTTGTTTGTTTTTTTTGGTTATGTCTTTTTACCTTTACCGCCTCACATGTCCTTCCTGGCTGTGTCCGCCTTAAGTCTGCTTTTTCTCTGTGGCTCTTGCTGTTTTTCTTCCCTTTTTTGTGTTTAGCCTTTTTTCTTTTGCCTTGTCCCTTCGCTTCTTTTTTTTTTTTTTTTCGGACCGTCTTTTTGCTGCTCTTGTTCTCTAGTTATGATCCTTGGTCCCCTTTTTCCGTTATCGCCTTTAGCTTCTGACGTTCTTGTCTTATCTCTGGTCTGTGGCTTTCGCTGTTAGGTCTCGGGTCTTTACATATGCTCGTTCTTGCTTCTTTGCACTTTTGCTTTTTTTTTTTTTTCTCTCAGCTGTCTTGCTTCGTTCTTTATTTTCATTCAGCTGTCCTGTTTTGTGTCTTCCTTGTCTGTTGTATTTTGTATTGCCTTGTCTTTCCTTGTTTCTGTTCCTTTTTTGTTATGTGTTCTCCCTTTTAGTCGGTGTCGTACGCCTCTTGTCTTTTCGTCCTATTATCGCCCACCCTTCTTTGTTGTTCCCACTTGTTTGTATTTGTTTTTCTTATCTGCTTTTTTCTCTTTGTTGTTGCTTTCCGCGTTTTCTCGTTTTTCTTTTCGCCTTCTATTTTTTTCCTATTTCTCCACCCTGTTTTCCTTGATTCTTTTTCTTTTCTAGTCTTTTATTCTTGACTCTTGCTGTCTTGCTGTTTTTTTTTGTTTCCGCTTTCGCACTTTTGTTTTTTGCTTTTTCCTCCTTGTCTCCTAGTTCCCATTTCTTACCCCGCTCTGTTTTGTTTGTTTTCTTTTTTTTTTTTCTTAACGTTTTTGCCTATTTTTTGTCCCCTTGTTTCTTTGCCCTGTTTCCTTCTCCTTGTCTTTTTTTCCTTGCCTCTACTATCATTCACTTGCTTTCGTTTGTTTTTTGATGTCTGTTGTGTTTGTTTTTTTTGTATAATGTTGTTTAGTTGTTTTTCTGTTTGTTGTTTGTGTTTTGGTGTTTCGTGTTATTTTCTGTCGTTTGATGTTTTTGTTGTTCTTGTGTGTGTGTTTTGTGTGTTGTTTGTTTGTTTTCATTGATTTTGCTGCTTATTCGCCACTTTGCTTTCTTTCCAGTCAGTTACTGCTTTATTTCTTGCTTCCATTTTATTTTGTCTTCCTTTTTTTTTTTTTTTTTCTTTCTCTTCTTGTTTATTTTGTATTCACACTTCGCTCCAGTACTTTGGATATGCCTTTTTAGTTTTTTAGCTTTTTTTGTCGCTTGTGAATGTGTCTGTTGACCTTTTTTTGATTTTATGTTGACCTTTGTGTATTTTGTGTCTGTCTTGCTTTGTTGTATCCCTTCGTCTTTTTATTGCTTGTGTTTAGTCTGTTCTTGGTCCGGACTACTTTTTTCTATCTGTTTTGGTAGTTTTTTTGTTTCTCTTAGTTTTTTTTTTTCCGCATTTTTTATTTTCCGCACTTTTTGTTCCTTTCGTTGACCTTGTTGTAGCTTGTTGGTTTTTGTGTCTTTGTGCTTTTTACCATTCCCTTTGTCCTTTTGTTTCTGGTGTTGTGTTGCGTTGGATTTTGTTCCTCGTTCCTGTTTTGTTTGTTTTGTGTTTTGTCTTTTTTTAAGCCTTTTGCTTCTGAGTTTCTCGTTTGCTGCATTGCCTGTATTTGTTGTTTTTTTTTGTTACATAGCTATTATCATTGCTTGTTGCGTAATCCCTTTTTTCGCCCTCTGCTTTTTTGCTTCTTTGCTTTTTGTGTATTTTTTTCGTTTTTTCATTTCCTCCTGGTTTTGCAACGACCTTTTGTACTTCTTCTTGTCCTTTTCTATTATGTATATACCAGTAATTTCTTTGCTCGTCTTTTGGTTCCATGTAGTCAATTTCTTTTTCTCTTATGACCCTGTTCGTGGGGTGTTGTCTATTCGTTCATTGCCTTGCTGGCTTTTTTTTGAGCTATTTTTCGTCGTTCGCGCCGTCTTCTTTTGTCTTTTTTCTTGCCCCTTTATAGTCTGTTGTTGTTCATGCCGCGTGTTCTAAAGCCTCCCTGTTTGGTGCCTGTTGCTCTTCTCCCTCTTACGCCTTTTGTTTTTTATGTGCTCCTTTTTTTCTTCCCTCGTTTTTTGTGTTGCTTTTTTCCTGCTTTCTCTGGTTGTTTACGTGTTTACCCTATATTCTCTTTCTTTTGTTGATTTTTGCTTTCGGCTGTTGCTTTTTGTCTCTCGTGTATCGTAGTTTCCTGGGTCTTTCTTTCCTTTTGTTGATTTGTCTGGTGGTTGGATGCATTTAGGCCAAGAATGTTGTCATGGCCAATTCTTCGTTCTTTAGCATTGTTTTATTGTTGCCTTTGTCTTGGTGTCTCTTTTCTCCGTTTCCTTTTCTCCGTTGTTCGAGTCGTTTCTTCTTTTTTAATATTTGTGATTGAGTGGATGTTTTTGTATTCTCATGGTACTTTGTTCCCTGGTTAGGGCTTGCTCTTCTCGCACTGAGCTCTTGTGCACTTTATCTTTTTGTTTGTGATTGTCTTCGATTGCTGGTATGATTTCCCAACGTTCTGCTTAGGGTATCTGTTTAGGTTCGTCGACCTTTTATTAGCCTGCTTTCTTTGCACTTTCCTTTGCTTTAGATCTGTGCGCAGGTGCGGGGGACAGTGTGGTGTAGGTTCTGGAAGCTGGTGGTGAGCGTGAGAGGGTAAGGGTTGTGGAAGAGTGGAGTTGACGGCAAATTCTTCCGTCCCTCCGTAAGGCTCTGCCGGGTTGGGCCCTTCTCTTTTAGTTAGTCGTCGTCTTATTGTTTTTTCTTTTCTTTTTCCGCTCATTTCGTCTTTTGTTGCTTTGTTCTATGTCTTTTGAGGTAGCTTTTCTTGTGTACGCTTTTTATTCTTTTTTTTTTGTTACTTTTTTTGTGTTTCTTTGGCTCGCTTTGGGGTTGTTGTCTCGACTCTCCTATAATTTTTTTCTTAGTCTTTCCCCTCTGTGCTTGTTCTCCCGCTTTGTTTTTTGTTTGTTCTCCTCTTGTTGCCTTTAGTGTCAACTTTCTTTTTGTTATTGTTTTTTTTTGTATTTTGGATTTGTTGTCAGTCTCTTTGGCGGCTATCTGACCACGACTGTTAGTTTGTGTGTCCGCTTTTGCTCGTTGTTTGCACTATCCTGCTTGTTAAGCTTTGTTCTTCTGCTTTTTTTTTTGGTCTTGTTTTTTGGCTCGTGGTGTTCTTCCAGCTGTATGTTAATGATTGTGTTGTTTGTTCGAGTGGTGTTTTTTTTTTTTTATGTTGTTTTGCGGTGTTTTTGTTGTGGTTTGGTTGTCCTGTTCGTGTATTATAGGTTTTTGGTTTTGTGTTGTTTTGGTGCATTGTGGGTTAATATTTGTTTGCCGAGCGTTGTAATGTGGGCCCGTTTGTTTTCCGCTTTTTACTGAATGTTTGCGCGCCTCTTTCCCTTTTTTTTTTTTTGTAGGTTTCTAAGCGGTGCTCGTTTTCCTGCGTCTGTTACTTTGTTCCGTTCTGTCGCTCTTTTACTTTGTATTCTTATTTTTTGCATCGCTCCCCCTACCCTGTAGTTGTATGTTTCTGGCTTTTTTTGTATGCTCCTTCTTTTCCTTGTGCCTTCTTTTTTTTTGCTGGGTGTTGGTTGTCGCTGTGCTCCTATATTGGGTCCCCTCTTTTTTTTTGTTTTGTCGTTCTTCCCTTGTTCACGTACGCTTTCCTGTCTTCGTCCCTTGAGTCTTTGCTGAGCCCGTTGGTATTTTTGTGCTGTTTGTCTGGGGTTCTTTATCTTGTTTTACTCGTTCCGTTTTTCGCTCTTTTCTTTGTTTTTGTTCCCTTTCCCTTTCGCTTCCTGTTTTGGACCCCTGTGCTTCTCGCTGTTCGCCAGTCTGTTCTTTTTCGTTTTTCCCCGTGTCGTTGTGTGAGGTCTCTATTCTTCTCCCTTTGCCCTTTTTGTTGGTTCGGTTCTGTTTTTCTATGCTTTTCGTTTCTGTTGCCGTCCTTTTGTTCCCTTTTTGTTCTTGGCTTTTTTTGCTCTTCCTCTGTCTTATATGATTTTTGTGCTTTTGGTTCCTGTCTTATTCCATGTTTTTTTTCGTCCTCGTGTGCTTCTTGTTTCTTTGTCGGTTCTTTATTTTTTTTGCGTTGGTGGCTCTCTTTTCTCGCTTGGTTTGCTTTATGTTCCTCCCCGTCTTGCTCTACGCCCTTTTTCCTTCAGCCTTGCTTTTCTCAGTGTGCTTTTTTTTTCTTGCTTTTTCTTTACCTCTCTTTTCTTTTTCTTCTTTCTTCTTTCTTATCCTGCTCTTGCTGTTTTTCTTTCTTTTCTTCTTTTTCGTCTGGTTTATTCTGCTGTTATTTGTCTCGCGGTCTTGTCCTTCTTGTTTGTCCTTCTTTTTTTATTCTACGTTTTTATTTCGTTCCTTTGCATTTTCTTATTTTTTCTTTGTTCCTTTCCTTACTGATTCTTCCCCCCATCTTTTGTCTTTTTTTTTCTTTTTTTCTTTGTGTGCTGCTTGCAGTTTCGAGTTGGCTTTGTTTGCTCTTTTTCGATTCCTTCTATTTTTGCACGTCCGTTCTTTTGTTCATTCGTTCGGTTTGATTTTGTCTTGAGGAGACTGGCATTGATCATCGCCCGATAGTGACAATGTTAACTGTGTTGGTGTATATCTGTGTCGTGTAACAGTTTAATGGTGTTTGTGTGTATCTGTGTCCGCCCTGTGACCATGTTAACTGCGGTTTGTATGTATGTGTGTCGAGTGCTGACATTGTTTAACTGTGTTTGGGTTTGGATCGTATGTCAGTGTGACATGTTTAACTGTGTCTGTGTCTATCTATGTCAGTGTAGACATGCTTCCCTGACTGTGTTGTGTGTATATGTGTCCGTGTAACACATGATTTAACTGTGTTCGTGTGTATCTGTGTCCGTGTGACAATGCGCTACTGTGTTGGCGGTCTTTGTGGAATATCGGTGTACCGTGGTAACATGATTTAACTGTGTTTGTGTGTATCTGTGGTCCGTGTAACATGTTTAACTGTGTTTGTATGTATGTGTGTCAGTGTGACATGTTTACTGTGTTTGTGTAATCTATGTCAGCGTGACATGTTTAACTGTGTTTGTGTGATCTCTATCTCGTGTGACATGTTTAACTGTGTTTGTGTGTATCTGTGTCCGTGTGACATGTTTAACTGTGTTTGTATGTATGTGTGTCAGTGTGACATGTTAACTGTGTTTGTGTATATCTATGTCAGTGTGACATGTTTAACTGTGTGTGTATATCTATGTCAGTGTGACATGTTACTGTGTTTGTGTGTATCTGTGTCCGTGTGACAATGTAACTGTGTTTTTTATCTATGTCAGTGTGACATGTTTAACTGTGTTTGTGTGTATCGTGTCCCGTGTGACAATGTTAACTGTGTTTGTGTATATCTATGTCAGTGTAACATGTTTAACTGTTTTCGTATGTATCTGTGTCCGTGTGATAATGTTAACTGTTTTTGGTGTATCTGTGTCCGTGTAACATGTTTAACTGTGTTTTGTGTGTATCTGTGTCCGTGTAACATGTTTAACTGTGTTTGTGTATATCTGTGTCAGTGTGACATGTTTAACTGTGTTTGTGTATATCTGTGTCCGTGTGACAATGTTAACTGTGTTTGTGTGTATCTGTGTCCGTGTAACATGTTTAACTATCGTATAATGGGGTCTATCGTATAATGTTAACCGGTCTCTGTGGCTGAAGGGCTTGCGAACGCGGTTTGTGAGCCCGTATACCCGGGTTCGAAACACGGCGGTGCTCGTATTTTCGAAAAAGGTATAGAGACCGGTCGTTCAGAAAGCAATGGCAAACTACTGAACGTAACACTTGCCTAGTACATCAACAGCAGCTGAAAATGCTGGTGTTGACTGCAAGTCCCGTAAGGGATACGCAACAAAGTTTAAATTTAAAAAATCGTATAATGGGGTCTATCGTATATGGGGACTATGTATAATGGGGGTCTATCGTATAATGGGGGTCTATCGTATATGGGGGTCTATCATATAATGGGGGGTCTATCGTATAATGGGGTCTATCGTATAATGGGGGTCTATCGTATAATGTGGTCTATCGTATAATGGGGGTCTATCTGTGTCCGTGTACATGTTTAACTGTGTTTGTATGTATCTGTGTCCGTGTGACATGTTTAACTTATTTGTGTATATCTGTGTCAGTGGAACATATTTAACTGTATTTGTGTATATCTGTGCCCGTGTGACATATTTAATTTAACTGTTTTGTGTATAGCATAGCATATTTACAGACATTGCAGTCAACACCCGGATTTTCAGCTGCTGTTGATGTCTTGGAAAGTTTTACGTTCAGTAGTTGCCATTGCTTCTGAACATACATTCCGTAAGAAACCAACGCGAACGCGATCCGCTGCCGAATCTCGCGCAGCTGTGTTTCGTACGTGGGTATACGGACTACGAACAGCATTCTTAAAGCTTCGCCAGGGACGCGCGGCATATATATATATATATATATATCTATATAGTATATATATATATATATATATATATATATATATATATATATATATATATATATATATATATTTATATATATATATATATATATATATATATATATATATATATATATATATATATATATATATATATATATATATAGCTATTATATATATATATATATATAATATATATATATATATAAAAGAGACTATGTTTGTTTGTTTGTGGGTTTGTGGATTTGGATGCGTTCGATAACGGTACATCCGATTGAGATGAAATTTTCTACACGTCTTCCTTTCATTCCTGTGCAACCGACTATAATAATTTCTGAATGTAAAATCTTCTACTTATTTAATAACATTTACTTTTCCATTTTCATTATATAATGTCTATATAGCAGGGGCACTTCACTCTAGAAAAGTTATTTCAAGGGGCATAACTTTTAATAACATTTCTAATACTTTATAGTCATATTGTTGGACTTCCTGCACTATTGTTACACTCTTTGTCTATAGTTATTTTTAGGCATATGAGTTATATTAAATAATGATATAATCTTTAAGGTATTTTTACAGTTGGCATAAAATAATGCATTATGCATAACATTTTAACCCATCTTTTTCTACAGTTTTTATTGAATGGTGTGTGGAAGGACATTCTTTTAAGTTACTGTGCGCCAAAAGCTGGGCGAAACCACGCCGGTCAGACAGATAGACAGATAGATCTGGTCGAAGGCCGGGATGATCATTCTCGGTCCCTTGGCTAAGATCAGACGCATTTGCTGCCCCTTCAGTAGTGCGCCTGGTCTGGTCGGGGGCCGGGTGATCCAAAAAGAAAAAAAAACCTCACATAAGCATCACTTTAAATGTGGGCCCGGTGGACCACTGTGGGCAATAGCTCACAGTGGGACTAAGGGTCCACGCCAAAAACAGGGGAGGCGGGGAACCAGCTAGTCTGGGATGACCGCCAAACCCAAAATTTAAAAAAACAAACAAAAAAACAGACAGATAGACAGACAGACAGTCGGGAACGGGAGAGCTTATATGACTACTTATATGAATTAAATTAGATGCTCCCCACCAGGGACTGGGTGAAGCCGGGACAGACAGACAGACAGACATACAGACAGTCGGGAACGGGAGAGCTTATATGACTACGTATATGAATTAAATTAGATGGTCCCCACTAGGGACTGGGTGAAGCCGGGCCGGGACAGAGAGACAAATAGATAGTCGGGAACGGGAGAGCTTATATGACTACGTATATGAATTAAATTAGATGCTCCCCACCAGGGACTGGGTGAAGCCGGGCCCGGTCAGATAGACAGACAGACAGATAGTCGGGAACGGGAGAGCTTATATGACTACTTATATGAATTAAATGAGATGCTCCCCACCAGGGACTGGGTGAAGCCGGGCCGGGTCAGCCAGCCAGACAGACAAACAAGCAGACAGACTGACTGATAGATAGATAGATCCCCTCCAGGGCCTGGGCGAAGCCGGGCCGGGTCAGCTAGTATATATATAAAACAGAGTGTATGTGGTTTTGTGTGTTTGTGGTCAGCTATGTATTGGATGCGTTCGATAACGGTACATCCGATTGAGATGAAATTTTCTACACGTCTTCCTTTCATTCCTGTGCAACCGACTATAATAGTTTCTTAGTGTAAAATCTTCTACTTATTTAATAACATTTACTTTTTCATTTTTCATTATATAATTTCTATATAGCAGGGGGACTTCACTCTAGAAAAGTTATTTCAAGGGGCATAACTTTTAATAACATTTCTATATACTTTATAGTCATATTGTTGGACTTACTTGCACTATTGTTAAACTCTTTGTCTATAGTTATTTTCAGGCGTATGAGTTATAATAAATAATGATATAATCTTTAAGGCATTTTCAAATTTTTCATAAAAATAATGCATAATGCATAACATTGTAACCCATCTTTCTCTGCTTAAATAACTTATCAACTGTCATGTCGGTGATTAAACACAGTTTTCATTAAAAATAATGAATGGTGTGTGGAAGGACATTCTTTTAAGTTACTGTGCGCCAGGAGCTGGGCGAAACCACGCCGGGTCAGATAGATAGACAGACAGACAGATAGTCGGGAACGGGAGAGCTTATATGACTACGTATATGAATTAAATGAGATGCTCCCCACCAGGGACTGGGTGAAGCCGGGCCGGGACAGACAGACAGACAGATAGACAGACAAACAGATAGTCGGGAACGGGAGAGCTTATATGACTACGTATATGAATTAAATGAGATGCTCCCCACCAGGGAACTGGGTGAAGCCGGGCCGGGTCAGACAGACAGACAGACAGATAGTCGGAACGGAAGAGCTTATATGACTACTTATATGAATTAAATGAGATGCTCCCCCACCAGGGACTGGGTGAAGCCGGGCCGGGTCAGCCAGACAGACAGACAAACAAGCAGACAGACAGACTGATAGATAGATAGATCCCTCCAGGGCCTGGCGAAGCCGGGCCGGTGTCAGCTAGTACTATATATATATATATATATATATATATATATATATATATATATATATATATATATATATATATATATATATATATATATATATATATATATATATATATATATAATTAGCACCTTGCCGTCATGACAGACGATATTTTGTTACATTGTGGCTTGTAAATGTTCGTCCGCTATGGATGCATGTGAGCACGATGGTCATTTTCATCATAACGCACCATCACGAACGCACCAGACAGTCGTCACGCGCTCAGTGTGTGACCTATCTGCAATCATTTTCTCCTTTGTCTTTATTCCATTTCTGATCGTTGCCCTCCATGCAACACATTCGGCGGCGAACTTGCTCCCAATGTGCATTATCATATATATATATCTATATATATATATATATTATATATATATATATATTATATATATATATATATATATATAATATATATATATATATATATATATATATAATATATATTAATATATATATATATCCAAATTCCTGCATAACATTCCATAGACTATTCCTATGGACACTATCATAAGCCTTTTTAAAATCCACAAAAATGTTCTGGAGATCTCTTTTATATTCCCAATGTTTCTCGGCTATTTGTCGTAAGATAAATATCTGATCTATTGTTGATCTGTTTTGTCTAAAACCCGCCTGGTAGTCACCTATATGTCTTCTGAATATGGTTTTAGTCTATTTAGTAATACTGCGGATAGTATCTTATAGCTTGTGGACAGTAGTGATATTCCTCTATAATTTCCACATTGGAACTTGTCTCCTTTCTTAAAGATAGGTATCAATAATGACTCTTTCCAGTCATGGGGTAATTCTTCTGTCCTCCAGATTTTTATTATTAGTTCGTATAGCTTTAGATGTAATGCATGGCCACCTGCCTTTATAAATTCAGCAGCAAATTCCATCAGTCACCAGTTGCCTTATTGTTTTTAAGTCGTGTGATTACATATAGGATTTCTTCAAATGTAGGTTCTTCAATTTGTGGGTTCGCATGTTAGAACCTCTTCCTGTGGGAAAAATGTTACTTGGAGCTTCACAATTTAGTAATTCAATAAAATATTCTTTCCATGTGTTGCACATTTCCTCATTGGTATTTATCATATTCCCATTTTTGTCTTTTAAACCATATGTGTTTTGTTGGTGCCCTCGTTTCATTGACTTCAGTACTTTAAAAAATTTTCTGGATTCATTTTTCTGGTGCTTAGTTTCCATATCTTTGATTATATTACTCATATATTCTCGCTTCTGCTGTCTGACTATTTTTGTAGCCTCTTTACATTCATTTCTATAATGCTCTTCCTTTTGGATGTTATTGATGTCATTTAACCATACATGTCTGGCATTCTTCTTCCTAGTGACTGCTTCTTCACATTTTTGATTGAACCATCTGTTCTTTCTATGCGTGGTTAACACACCGAGACATTCTTCTGCGGTAGATTGAATTGTATTCTTGATGTTCAACCAAGTTTGGTCAACGCTTTCCTCCAAAGGGTGTTGCAGAGTTTCAAGTTTACATTTGATTTCATCTATAAATTTCTCTTTGACTGTAATTTCTTGTAGTTTTTCTCTGTTATATATATATGTGTGGTGTGTGTGTGTGTGTGTGTGTGTGTGTGTGTGTGTGTACACCGTGTTTTGTTCTGTATGTATATGTGTCCCTGTGACATGTTTACCTCTCTGTGTGCACGTACACAGAATGAATGCAGGAATCGTCAATTAAAGACACCAAACCCAGCAACAGCTGATTCACAGGAAATAAATGAACTTCTATTTGCAGACGATCAGTGCCTGTTTTACAGCGATTAGGGCAGACTATAAAATCATATTAATAATCTGAGTTCAATATGCAACAGATACAATATTAGTATAAACATAGCCCGAACCCAAAGTAATGCAAGTTAGCAGATCGCCTAGGTCTACTAAGTATACAGATACATAGCACAACTCCGAAACAAGTTAAAGAATTTAAACATCTTGGATGTATGATCACAGAAGTTGGCAGATTGGACAGAGAAATCGAAATCAGATGTTATAAAGCTAGTGCACTTACATATCAACTATCACCCTTACTGAAACATCCAAATATACCCATGTCCGCAAAACGAAAGATCATAAACAGCATATTCACACCAACCCTATGCTACCAATCTCAAACTTTGTGACTTTATCCAAATCACACTTTCGCAAAATTAACACCTGCGAGATGAGATGCCCGAGGAGAGCTGCCAACTTAACAATCTGAGACCAAGTAAGAAAGGCTATTAACAGACAGACAGTGGGATCAACACCTTGTGCCACATTTATTGAAAAACAGGCGATCAAGGGGTTTGGCCTTGTCGTTAGAATGCAACACCATCAACTACCAGCACTGGCCTTACATCAAAGATCATCTCCGACGATACCAAGAGGACGTCCAAGAAGAAAATGGATTGACGACATCATAATCATTGTACGATCACACGGAATGACACTATCTAATGCCGCCCATCGGGTGCTGGAGCGCAAATTATTCCTCCCCACGACGCTTGGTGGCAGAAGTGGAAGATGATGATGATGATGATGATGATGATGATGATGATGATGATGATGATGATGATGATGATGATGATGATGATGATGATGAAACCCAGAATCAGTGCGCCAGCTACAAGATGTTGCTGGTACACCAATGGCTGCCAACTGGCACGCTACTCACAGTTGATGTCCACGAACTGTTCCGTCATGGCCATGACTGTGGGAGACATGCTGCTCATGAAGAGACCCACACTGCACGTGCCCACGTAGATGACTGTGTGGCTCCAGCGAAACATGATCGTCATGAGCAGTGCTACAGTACATCCAGCCTACAAGATGGCCGAAGAGAGGAACAACCTGAGGCAATTCAACAACCGTGCCTATAAGAGATCTTCTTAGATTTACAACATTATTTTTACATAAGAAACATCCGCAAACAAGATTTGAATCTCTTAACGTTAAAGGTTGTTGTTGTTGTTGCGTTCGCTTGCTTTGAAGTCCAGCGTAGTCCAAACACGTGTTATTTATTCTAGTGAACTGGGCTGATGTTTGCGCGTGGATTAGCCTTCCCTATTACCAGTGTCCCTCGCCATTTCAGACGAACCCAGTTCAACCTCTGAGGTACTCGTAATTTACGTCTCAAAGCCAAGGACGAGAAGTCAACATTTTAGTCCAACTGATCAGTGTTGGGTTTGAGGCTACTACTTCTGTATCAGCACACTGGAAGTTTAAGAACGAGCGCTCTCATCCATTTGGCTGTGCTGAACCCCACGTTGAAGGTTGGGAAGGGTAGCAATGTGGAGGATTTGTAAAATACTGTACGGGAAAAAAGTGTTGAAATGGCATGTTTGTGAGGAAGCGGCGCCTCTGAAGATTAAAATAACTGTTGTTAGAGATTATTTGTCCATATATATATATATATATATATATATATATATATATATATATATATATATATATATATATATATATATATATATATATATATATATATATATATATATATATAAGAGAAGTCAACTAAGTTTGGCTGAACAACTACAATAGGTTTACATTTCGACTAAATGTAATTTGGCTTCCTCAGTGGATCAAGACGGCTATGTTTCATTGCTAATGAACGCATTTATGACAATACAAATAAAGACCAAACTTCACATGCATTTAGAAGCAAGAAATTAGGACGTGTGTTGATGTGTAACTATGTACTATTTGGACAGCCATTCCCGTCAGTTGGATATAAAACACCATATTCAACTGTTCATCTTCATTTCCGGTGCGATTGATTGGATTCTCATTACTCTTTCTTATTTTCTTCCACTTAAGCGAATGAAAGGATAATCATTACTCTGTTTCTTGCTTTCTTCCACCTAAGCGAATGATATGATAGTCATTACTCTATTTCTTGCATTCTTCTACCTAAGCGAATGAGAGGATGGTCATTACTCTATTTATGGCTTTCTTCCACCTAATCGAACGATAGGATATTCATTATTCTATTTCTTGCTTTCTTCCACCTAAGCCCTAAGCGAATGATAGGATAGTGATTACTCTATTTCTTGCTTTCTTCCACCTAAGCCCTAGGTGAATGATATGATAGTCATTACTCTAGTTCTTGCTTTCTTCCACCTAAGCGAGTGATAGAATAGCTTTGCATCTTATCCTGTTGGACCGACACCTTCTGTATCTAAGTAATCTTCTTTGTCTTTTTCAAACCTATACTTTTAAACTTGTTCATGAGGCTATTCCGGTAAAATTAATGTGGCAGTTTCTCCTTGTGTTCCTCATTCACTATCAACAGAGCTGTCAGACGTTACATATGTCTAACATATTTCGTTTGATATCTACAGGATCACTTTCACTACAAATTGAAACCTCCATAAATGTCCCAGGTGTCTCGTCCAGATGACACTCATCATCATCATGTGCCATGTCGGTAAGCGTGGGCGGTCATGTTCCGCCATCTCACACGATCACCAAAGTCGTGGATCAGCTCTGTGTGCTTGTCCGGACCATGCCATCTGGCCAAACCATATAGATATTTACTTATCTGCCTTCCCCGTATTCTTTTGCCCAAATGTTGCCAGTTGTCCTCTCCCATTAGATGTCTTTCAGCTTGTCCGCTCGTCGTCCACGTTCCAGACTACATTAGGAGAATCTCAACACAGTGCGTGAACTCAGTAGCACCAGGAGGATCCCAATCCATGTATACTACAATCCCACATGCTCTAATCATTCTAGTTTGTGGTGAGATTTTCTCATGTAAAATTTAGCCATCTCAGCGGACCTATCCGGCAACTCTTGTCAATGTCCAAGTGTCTGAGGCTGTTAATGTGACAAATGCCCCGCCTTTGAACGGTGTCCGTGATTGTGTACGTTATGTATTTCAGCCAAAGTATGATTCATCTGTTCGTTTCGTATGACATGCAGTATGCACCTGACAAGATGTGTCAGGCATCACATGGTGCAACCTATTGTTTGTGCTTTCTGTATTTTTGCTAAGTTGTTTTCAATACATTGATTTATGTTATGGGGTGTTTTCAACGTATAAATTCCGATATACTTACAATGTTGATGACTAACATGAAGGATGCGGTGACCTGAGATGCTACAGGAACAGCAATAATTCTGCCTACGGCAAATAAACCCTGCAAGAATAGATGAATATTACATGGCTGAGTTGATTAATGTTTAAATTTTACACAGAAACAACAGACAGCGAATAGTTCATTATAGCGGTATCAATGGAGGTATTATGGTTAGGAACTCTGTCAAAATATGTAGATATAGAAACATTGCGGTCCCTTGAGTATAGTCCCTAGGAGGCCATGCTGACGATGTCACGGGCGCAGTCGAACCGGGGGTCGGTGCCTGCGTTGGTCGCCCGCTAACTGAAGGAAAGAACGTCCCCCTATTTCTCCGTGCATTCAAGTCTGCAAAATTTCATGGCCCTAGCACATCGCAGATCCACTTGGGGACAGTTTTTTTTTAAAATTTGTTTATTATATATTGAGGTTTACAAGGTGTGTACTGCGCCTATTTTTGCAGCCAGTAGAGTTAGGATCGTTTAGTCTCTCTCAGACGGGGTGAAAAAGAGAAAATTAGTAGCCCGCCTATGACCCGCAGACTACACAAGTCAACCTCACCTCCCAGTGGTGTAGGCCGGGAAACAATGACCGTGAGGTCATGGGCCAACGGGACTCTGGCTCGCCGGTGGGGGGGGGGGGGGGGGGGATGAACTCCTCTTGGTCAGATTATCCTGTCCTAAACCTGCCACTGACATAGAAAGCCGGCAAGGATTTTTTCTACTGCTTGAAAAAAAAAAAACGTTGAAGGACAACGAGACAGATAGCGGGGTGTGTCAGGCCGGTGCTGGAACTTCACATCTGAGGAGAGGCATATTAGGATATCCCAAGGTCATGATTCAGCACTGCACGTACAGACTGGTCGGGATTAGGCCCTGATTGGTCATGCCACCTTGATCAGTTTGAGGTATTTCTTTGTCGACGGTCTCCATTTCAATGCAAGAGGGATAATAGCCTGATAAAATACTGTGATATATAATCATCGTGAGAGTGGACAGTGAAGACTCGCCAAGATATGTAACTCAGGGTCGAACAACAAATCTGTCCGATGATCCCAAGATACTGACTATAAACAGACAGCCAGAGGTAGCAGGACAGTTCAAACGTTGTAGTCGTGCACACCTGGGAGCACGCGGGAAGTTGTTACACACATGATGAGCGCTAGAACGGAAACACAAGCTGCATTTACATTGTTTTAACTTAAGGGTAGTCCAGTCACGTGCTACTACTAGTAATTGCTACTAGTGAGTGAACTGGACTGACTTTTGCGTGAGGGGTAGCTGTCCCTATTACCAATGTCTCACGCCATTAGGTGAGCCCTCTCGGACTTCTGAGGTACTTGTAATTTACCTCCACATATCAAGGGCGAGAAGTCAACATTACTGGTGAGTGGAATGAACCCGCAACACTTCAACCACCAAAAGTTTAAGAAAGTTTAAGCGCGAGTATGTTAAACGTGTTAGCCACGCCGACTTCTAGTTGTACATTTTAAGTCACTAAAGATAAAACATCAGTGGAATAGTGAAACAGCCATCCACTTCCAGTTATAGTCCCTTTCATAAACAAGCGTTCAGCAGCAGACACGGAGAGAATGGCAGGAGACAGCCAAATATAGACTTGGCAACAATTGGTTAGGAACCTATGTTCCCAGTGGAGATAAGAGGCTGAAAACACAAGAAGGCCGTTACAACAGGAACCACAGTAGCTAGCGCGCTTCTCTACCGGCCCGGAAGACATGTATTTGAATCCTTCGAGGCAGGGATTTGTGTCTGAAGTCCACCAAGTCTAACATGTGTACCATGAAATGTTCGGGGAAGTAAAGGTGGGTGGCGTAATTGTAACCACATCATGAACTGGGAGCCGATAAGTATAAACAACTGTTGTTTGTCCATCAAGAATGATGATGACCATTAATTTCATCCAGTGGGGTTGAAGGTGTGGAGCCGTGGGTTCTAAGATGGCTGATAAGGCCTATTTTGGCTCGCATAAACAACTATGTCAGTACCATATACCCAGTAGACCCCCTATCGAGAGAAAAGGGTCCTTGACTGTAATCAATCCATCCATCAAAGCATGGGTGGTCATGACTCGCCATTTCACTCGATCACCCGAGTCGTGGATCAGCTAAATGTTCCTGTTTCGACCATGCCATGTAACCAAGCTATCCAGGTGTTTACTTCTCGGTCTTCCCCTTGGTCTGTTACTTGGTATTACTGTAATACCATTTTATTTTTTGGTGTGGTTCGCATATCCTTTTACAGGACATCGCTGTCAACATCAGCATCTTTCAGCTGATTGTTGATTTCTTGGCAAGATTACGCTCAGTAATTTGCCATTGCTTTCTGAGCTACCGGCTCACATACCCCTAAGTTACCAACGCGGCGAGAACCGCTATCGATTCTCGCATGGGTTATGTTCCTCGCGAGGATATACGGGATTATGGAGAAAGACGTTAACCCCTAAGACAAAGATATAAATCACTACCTAAGGAAAGTTCTGTCCGTGTGGTTACTATAGTTACCGTCCTATTCCAAACATGACAGACATGGTGCTACTTATGACTCATCAAGTACTTGGTGAAGAATCCGCGGACGGCCCTGGCTCCCGTTATTTATCGATTTGGGGTTAGCTAGCCATTGTCAACAGAAGCCATTCCGACTGGAAGACAACTAACTACGTCGCACTCACTTTTTCTACAGGCTTGCTGCTAAAGTGCGCTCTTCCTTCTACCTACACTGAAATATTTGCGTGTTTGGAGACTCATTTACTGACATTGTGTTTTTAACTAGGTAACATATGTTTCAGTATAGATGTTGTAACATGTCTTTGTTTCAAACGGAGAAACGTGATCTTGCTGAATTCACCGGTCTTCTGTTGCTGTGCGTGTTTTCATTCAAGCTGCCAGCGCTATTTACATCTTCTTATGTAGTGCAGGGTATCGTCGATAGTCTACAACAGGGGTGGGCACACTTTTTGTGCGTAGGGCCACATTGACAAATGTAAAGCTATTGGGGAGGCCGCGCACGCGCGCGCGCACACACATACACACACACACACATATATATATATATATATATATATATATATATATATATATATATATATATATATATATATATATATATATATATATATATATATATTATGTCCACTTTGTTTACAGCAACCTATCACAATAAGTAATTATTAATTATTTATAGGTTTTTAAACAATATAAATAACTATTATTGCAATTTTTTTTTACTTATACACTTATACATTATATTTTACAATTTGGACAAAAACTTTGACTAATTTGTTAACAAGAGGCGAAGTGGTCAAGCCGTTTGACTTGTGATCCGAAGGTTGTGGGTTCGATTCCGGGCCGCACCCTTCGGTTTACGAGTTAAATGTTTCGGAGACTCCTGTGGGTCGTCGCTAAAAGCTACGGAGTTCGTGCTTTGTGCGACGCTTTCCGCGCTGCTGAAAGAGACCGAGCCATATGGGATAAAACCCGGTGCGATGAAGTCGACCCTGTCGACTTTTAAGCGACTTTTTTTACAATTGTTTATTATAATGTTGTTTTTTTTTAAATTATCTATGAATGGCTTTAATTTAGACACAAACCGACTACATTGTCACTACAATTGTTGATTTCTAATGAGATGTATGTAACTGTTTGCAATTTTTGACAATATCCTTGAAATCTGGAGCAAGTTTACTTGTTGAAATTCGCATGACAGCATGCAAGTTGCAGTCCGACAATAAAGACCTATTCTTAGATTTGTTGATCTTCAAGCAAGAAAATGCTTGCTAGCAAATGTATATTGATCCAAACAATGATAAAAGTTTAGCTGCAATGTTTTTCAAGTTGGGAAGTGATTCTTCTGATAAGGATCCACATAAATCCATCAAACCATCTGACTTGAATTTCTCTTTCAGGTCATGATCTGCTTGTAAGTCAAGCAGCTCCAAATGTATGTCCTCTGTGCTGTATCAAGTTCTGCACTGAAAGGGGAACTGAGAATATTGAACTGTGGCTCTATGTTCTTGAATTCTTGGAATCTCCATCCAAATTCTTCAGTCAATGCATCTAATTTGGTTTTGTATTTTTCGGTCATTTCACCAGAAATGGTTTCTTACAGGTAAAGGCAAAGGGAAGTGACAAAACCCTTTTTCACTTGCTTGTCTGGAGAACAGTGAGAGTTTTGCCTGAAATAATTTTACATGTACATACAATCCATGTGCAAACACACCATTGCCCTGAAGTTTGACATTCAGTTCATTTAACTTTTCCATAATTTCAATGGCAAACATAAAGTCTAACTTCCACTCTTTATTGACAATGCTAGTATTTAAGTCACATTCAATGCCCTTCATCTCTAGGAACATCACTATTTCTTCTCTGAGGTCCCACACTCGCCTCAATATCTTGCCGAGACTCAGCAACTGATGAGACTCGAACACTGGTGTGGTACAGGACATCGGAATGTTCAGTTTCCAGATCGTCAAGTAATGCCTTGAACTGTCTGTGATGTCCTCTTGATCTGATGAGGCTGAAGACACTGACAACTGGGTCAACAACATGCTTGATATTCAAAACCGATTTACACAGACTTTCTTTATGTATCACACAGTGAAGTGGTAATGATGTGTGGTCAGAATATTCTGCTTTAATCTTATCCTTATCAATTTTACAAGACCTACATTTTTTTTCAGTCAACGCTCGAGCTACGTCAGTTGTAACACTTGCCATCTTGTTCCAAACCAACCCAGTTCTTTCAATACAGTTAGTAACAGCATTGAATATATCATGGAATGTGGTATTTGAGTGACTCAAGACTCGGTAACTCTTCAGTGAGTTTGAAAGGAGTGTTTATTCCACGTATAAATATCAATAATTGAGCAGTATCATGTACATCGATACTCTCATCCAATGCAAGAGGGTACCACACAAATTGTTTATTTGTATCTTGAAGTTTATGCATAAAATTGTCACTTATCTTGTCAAAACGTTTGACCACAGTTCTTCTTGATAAAGTAATGTTGTCAAATTAGTTGCTTTTTGTTTGTTTTGTTCTGGACATATAATGTTTGCTACATCTAACAAACATTCCTTGATGAACTCGCCATCAGAAAATAGCTTGTTTTGTTTTACAATTCTGTGTGAGAGCACACGACTAGCTTCTGTTGCAGCATCTTTTCTACTATGTTACGATTTTTAGTGACATTCATTGTTTTAATAACATTCTAACAGTTGGAATTTTACAAAACTTTAAAATGGAAATGAAACAAAACCTATTTCCGACTGTGTGTGAAAATAAAATATTCGGAAAACAAGGAGTAAACTCAGAATAAATTTCAGAAATACTGTATATCAAGACTACTACAACAAATACATTAATTTGAACATTATACATGTGAAATAATTTATAACAGCAAAAAACTTTTAAATTTAATATTTTCTTGCAAAATAAATCATTTTATTCACTTGAGAAATATCTTGTTTCATAAAATCATCCTTATTAAATTTTTACATGTCGATAAATATTTCTCTATATTAATATCGATAAATTCGCATTTTAGCGTTACATTACGAAGGTCAAAGACTATTTACAAAAATATATAATTAGAAGGAAATTTTATCAAAAATGTTAAAACAATCATAACGATACATGAAATTCTGTAAAATTGAACAAAATAACTTAAAAAACGAAGCAAAATTTTTTATTTCTAAACGCCTTCGAGGGCCGCATAATATGAGTTGCCGGGCCGCATGCGGCTCGCGGGCCGTAGTTTGCCCACCCCTGGTCTATAATGTATCCATACTTAGTGGTAGAATTGTTGTTTGCTGCTAAATATATATCCCCCGCGTGGTGGAAAATATAAGTTAATGTTTGTACGCCGACTGGTAGGGGGCCGGATGTAAGTGCCCAAATCTTAGCCGTTTGAAGTAAAGTCCCTTGGTTCTAGTTCCTTGGTTCAGGATTCATGGCATAGTTAATATCCATGTCTTCTTTATGTTACACGAAGAAGGGACTGGACAAAGAAGGGAGCGAGTACCGCTTCAGGACGATACTAAATAAAAGTTAGTTGCATATCCTTTAAAGAACGTCGCAGTAAACCCCGGCATGTTTGGTTGTTTGTGGTTTCTTGGCAAGTTTAAGTTCAGCAGTTTGCCAATGCTTTCTGAACGATCGGCACTCCTAAATTTGTATAAAATCCAACGTAAGGCGGTCTGCTGCCAAATCGCTCGCAGCTATGTTTCGAACGCGGTATGAAGGATTGCGAATTGCGCCCGTAACCTCTTCGTTACAGAGCAGCCAATTTCCTTCATGGACAAATGTATTCTGGTTGTGCTGTTCTTGATGTGTGTTGAACAGCTAGGTATGTTCCTTCATGGACAAATGTATTCTGGTTGTGCTGTTGTTGATGTGTGTTGAACAGCTAGGTATGTTCCTTCATGGACAAATGTATTCTGGTTGTGCTGTTCTTGATGTGTGTTGAACAGCTAGGTATAATCCTTCATGGACAAATGTATTCTGGTTGTGCTGTTGTTGATGTGTGTAGAACAGCTAGGTAAGTTCCTTTATGGACAAATGTATTCTGGTTGTGCTGTTCTTGATGTGTGTTGAACAGCTAGGTATGTTCCTTCATGGACAAATGTATTATGGTTGTGCTGTTGTTGATGTGTGTTGAACAGCTAGGTATGTTCCTTCATGGACAAATGTATTCTGGTTGTGCTGTTCTTGATATGTGTTGAACAGCTAGGTATGTTCTTCATGGACAATTGTATTCTGGGTTGTGCTGTTGTTGATGTGTGTTGAACAGCTAGGTATGTTCCTTCATGGACAAATGTATTCTGGTTGTGCTGTTCTTGATGTGTGTTGAACAGCTAGGTACGTTCCTTCACGGACAAATGTATTCTGGTTGTGCTGTTGTTGATGTGTGTTGAACAGCTAGGTATGTTCCTTCATGGACAAATGTATTCTGGTTGTGCTGTTCTTGATGTGTGTTGAACAGCTAGGTATGTTCTTTCATGGAGAAATGTATTCTGGTTGTGCTGTTCTTGATGTGTGTTGAACAGCTAGGTATGTTCCTTCATGAACAAATGTATTCTGGTTGTGCTGTTCTTGATGTGTGTTGAACAGTTAGGTATGTTCTTTCATGGACAAATGTATTCTGGTTGTGCTGTTCTTGATGTGTGTTGAACAGCTAGGTATGTTCCGTCATGGACAAATGTATTCTGGTTGTGCTATTGGTGATGTGTGTTGAACAGCTAGGTATGTTCCTTCATGCACAAATGTATTCTGGTTGTGCTGTTCTTGATGTGTGTTGAACAGCTAGGTATGTTCTTTCATGGACAAATGTATTCTGGTTGTGCTGTTCTTGATTTGTGTTGAACAGCTAGGTATGTTCCTTCATGGACAAATGTATTCTGGTTGTGCTGTTGTTGATGTGTGTTGAACAGCTAGGTATGTTCCGTCATGGACAAATGTATTCTGGTTGTGCTGTTCTTGATGTGTGTTGAACAGTTAGGTATGTTCTTTCATGGACAAATGTATTCTGGTTGTGCTGTTCTTGATGTGTGTTGAACAGCTAGGTATGTTCCGTCATGGACAAATGTATTCTGGTTGTGCTATTGGTGATGTGTGTTGAACAGCTAGGTATGTTCCTTCATGCACAAATGTATTCTGGTTGTGCTGTTCTTGATGTGTGTTGAACAGCTAGGTGTGTTCTTTCATGGACAAATGTATTCTGGTTGTGCTGTTCTTGATTTGTGTTGAACAGCTAGGTATGTTCCTTCATGGACAAATGTATTCTGATCGTGCTGTTGTTGATGTGTGTTGAACAGCTAGGTATGTTCCGTCATGGACAAATGTATTCTGGTTGTGCTATTGTTGATGTGTGTTGAACAGCTAGGTATGTTCCTTCATGGACAAATGTATTCTGGTTGTGCTGTTCTTGATGTGTGTTGAACAGCTAGGTATGTTCCTTCATGGACAAATGTATTCTGGTTGTGCTGTTCTTGATGTGTGTTGAACAGCTAGGTATGTTCCTTCATGGACAAATGTATTCTGGTTGTGCTGTTGTTGATGTGTGTTGAACAGCTAGGTATGTTCCTTCATGGACAAATGTTTTCTGGTTGTGCTGTTCTTAATGTGTGTTGAACAGCTAGGTATGTTCCTTCATGGACAAATGTATTCTGGTTGTGCTGTTCTTGATGTGTGATGAACAGCTAGGTATGTTCTTTCATGGACAAATGTATTCTTCTTCTTCTTCTTCTTCGTTCATCCGGAGTTTTTTTTTCGGATGTGATTGCGTTGTGCCTGTTTACAGCAGAGCTGCGTTCTTGCGCCGTTAGGCCGACACATCCGACTTCTGCGGGCATTTGTTGACCGGGTTAACCTTCCCGGGGGTTTCTTAGGATGTTTGACTCTCACTGTTGTGGTGTTATCTCCCATCCTAGCTGGCCCATATAGAACAGCCAAAGACATCTTGGTCAGCCCTCAAGGGAAGGCAGGGGCAGACCATGGGCATTCCCCGCCATCCAAGGAGGCTTCCATACTTGCAGAGCTAACACACAGCGCTCTGGTACTGGGCTCACCCAAGGAATCGTCACGTCCTGCACATGGCTGCTTAGCCTCACTTCCGTATATTGGGCCTTCCGTTCACCATAGGCTGTTCTTCCGGAAACCAGAAGAATGCAGTGTACAGATGACATCCACACAGTGAGCTATCGATTCGGACTTTCCGCACAATGGATTTGCTATCCGAGCAATATTCCATTTCGTGCCACTTGGACACTTTTTCCACCTTATTTGAAGCCCACACAGTGAGCTTTTGATTCGGACTTTCCACGTAATGGATTTGCTATCCAAGCAATATTCCATTTCGTGCCACTAGGACACTTTTTCCACCTTTTTTGAAAGCCCACACAGTGAGCTTTTGATTCGGACTTTCCACGTAATGGATCTCCTATCCAGCAATATTCCATTTCATGCCTCTGGGAGGCTTTTGTAACCGACATACCTGTGGTATGAAGTGTGGCAGTCTGAATACTTCTTCATACACCTTTAAATGTCAACCTGTATGTAGTTAAAGTAAGCTACGGTCAACTTGAGCTTGTTGATATCTCCATAGAGCTTGTCCTCAAATGAAGCAGGTGTGGGCCAAACTATCTTTCTCTGTTCTGCATATATTGGGCAATCCTGAAGCAAATGTTTTGCTGTCATTTTTCCAGTTCGACAATTACATTCATCGGTATCTCCTATCTTTAGTTTATTGAACAAGTGGTATTTCAGCCTGTTATGTCCTGTGCGGGAGTCTGAAGATTGCTACTTGTTCTCTTCTGTCGAGTTTGTAATATGCATCATCCTTCTGGTGGCCTGGATGCTCTGATTCCCATTTGGTTCTATAGGTGCTTTTTATCAACCTCTTTGCCTCATTATAGGTTATGTCTATGTCAGGCTGTGGTAGTCGTCCGCCCTCTTTTGCCAGTCTGTCAGCCTCTTCATTTCCAGGTATACTGCAATGTGATGGGATCCACTGTATTACAACTTTTTTGGATTTCTGGCATAGACCATGGAGTGCTGCTCTTAGGTCAGCTATTTCTGTGCTGTTATTGCTCTTCAGTATTGAGACAGCTGACTTTGCATCTGTGAAGATAGCTATTTGCTTCTCTTTATTTTCCTCCATCAAGAGCATTTCTGCTGCAGTTTTCAGAGCCTCTACCTCCGCTTTGAAGTTACTTGAAAACTTTCCAGTTGCCACTGAATGTGTTTTTTTCACTCCATTTTTTAAATTTAGGAGAATTCCTCCTCCTCCATTCTCTATTGAATTTTTGGCTGATCCATCTGTATATGCATGGGTCCAATTGCTGCTTGGGTAATGTTCTTTTATGTAGTTTAGGGTTATTTCTCTTCTTTCGGTTTCATGCTGAGTGTTCTTTTTCTCAATACCAGGAATGTTTTCTATCATCTCAGGCAGTTGCTGCTGTCTCCAAGCTGGGAACTTGTCTGCATTGTAAATAGGTTTGACTGTTGATATGTTAAGTATGGGATCTGCCCTAATCTTTCGTTTTGCAGTTTCTACAAAGTTGCTACGCTTCAGTCGTCCCTTTCCAAAACCACTAAACCTTTTATACATAGGGTGGTCTGTCAATCTTCTAAATTTTTCTGCTTGTTGCTGGGCTCTGCTATCTCTTCTATCCTGCATTGGTTGTAAACAAGTGATCTTTTCAAGTTCATTAATAGGCGTTGTCTTCAGGCTTCCAGTTATGATTCGCATTCCTTGATTTTGGACTCTACTTATTTTGTTAAAGTTTGACTTAGCTGCTGTTGCCCAAGCTGCAATGCCATATTCCAGTACTGGCCTCACCCGTCCAGTATATAACTTCTTGAGAACTTTCTCATCTGCTCCCCACGTTGTACCAGCAAGCTTTTTCATGATTGCCATTCTTTGCCTTGCTCTTGTTCTATTTTTCTCAACCTGTGTCTTCCATGTCAGGCGACGATCAAAGGTGACTCCTAGATAGTTTGGATTTTCTTCATGGCGCAATATTTTTCCATTCAATACCAGCTTAGGTTGCTGAGTTTTAGTTGAGAGGGAGAACACTGTGCATGTTGTTTTCTCCTCACTTATCTTCACTAGCCATGATTTTGACCAGTCCTCTAGCGCTAATAGGGCTTGCTGTATTCTGCTGTTAGCTTGTACTAATATATTCTTCAGATGTCCATATGGCTAGGTCATCTGCAAAGGATGATGTGTGTACTCTGGCTGGAAAATTTTCCGTGATGTCGTTTATATATGCTAGGAATAATGTTGGTGAAAGAACTCCTCCTTGGGGGACACCTTGCTCCAACAGCATCATTTTGCTGGTTTGTCCTTGTACTTTTGTCCTGGCAGTTCTGTTCTCAAGGTAGTGGCTGATCCATTTGTACATTTTCCCACAAACATGCATTTTTTGCAGTTTTACTTTCAGTCCTTCCTTCCATACTTTATCAAATGCTTTTTCTAAATCTATCCAGACCGCTAGTGTGTGCTTTTTCTCTTGGAAGGCATCCTCTATTTCCTGAGCTATATAGGTTATTTGATCTTCAGTGGATCTGTACTTTCTGAATCCTGCTTGGTGTGGTATTAAGAGTTTGTTTTCTTCCAGATGCCATGTTAGCCTGCCATTGATAATGCGTTCCATTAATTTTCCTACACAGCTAAGTAGACTGATAGGTCGATAGCCATTTGGTTCTTCCAGGTCTTTTCCTTTCTTTGGGATTGGTATTAGTATAGCTTCCTTCCATGCCTGTGGGACTATTCCCCTCTTCCAGCTGTAATTTAGGACTGCTAGTAGTTTCTTTTTTGCCTTAGTGCCTAGTCCTATTAGCATTTCATTTGTGATTCCATCCTTTCCTGGTGATTTCTTCTTTTTTAGGGTATTCATTGCCTGTTCCATTTCTTCCATTGTTAGATTTGCCATCATATATTCTGCTGCTGTCTCTGTATTTGTATGATGTATCTGTTTATCTTTGATTGCTTTCTTCTGTTCGGTTGTAATATCAATGTGGTTTGCATTTGCATAGTGTTCCATTAGTGCATTTGCAGCCTTTTTTCCTGTAAGCAAGGCATTTCCTTGTTTAATTGTTATTTGTTTGATGCTAGGTCCTTCATTGTTCATGGCTTTCACTAGTTTCCATAGTTTGTTTCCATCCCTGTCAAAATTCAGGTTTTCTGTTTTTTCCCTCCAACAATCTCTTGTTGTTTGATTTACTGTTCTTTTATATTTTGCTGAGATGGCTTTGAGAGAGATGTTCGCTTCAATTGTTTGTTCTCTCTCTGCTGTCTTCCTGGCATCTTCAACTTTGTCCTCCAAACTTTGTAGTTCTTCAGTCCAGTATGGTTTGTAATTTTTCCTCGCTCCTCTTGGAATGGACTCAGTGGCTGCCTGTATTATCGCTCTGTTTAGACTTTCCACCATTTGCTTTATGTTGCCATATCGTGTATTTATGTTTTCACAATATTTGTCTGTTAGTATGGCAAATCTGTTCCAATCTGCTCGTTTGTAATTCCAGCGGGGCAAGGGCTTTTGCTCCTGTGGAACATACTCCATATTCATTACAAGCTTGATTGGTCTGTGGTCACTACCTGCTAATTGGTCCAGCACATGGCGATCGATTTTGTGGAGGATGTCTCCTGTGCAGAAAGCTAAGTCTGGAGTAGAAGTGGTAAGCCATCTTCTGGAGTAGAAGCTCGGTGTGTCATCCGCTTTGTTGAGTAGATGGAGATTTGAGTCTATTTCCCAGTCCTCCAATTCATCTCCTCTTTTGTCAGTATCTGGGTATCCCCATCTTTCTGAACGGCTATTAAAGTCTCCGACAATAATGCAGTTTGTGTCAGTTATTTTCATGTTTGAGAGTGTAAGGTCCTTATCTGCTGGGCTATACAGATTGTAAATTCTTATTTTCACGTCCTTTATCATTATATCAACACCTATAATTTCCGTTTGGTTGTCAGAGATCACAGATACTTCGCTGCAAGGTATTGTATTTCGTGTAAGTATTAGAACTCCTCCTTTGTGTCCTTCGCGGTCGAAACGTGAGGCCTGATATCCTCTGACTGAGAATTTGTGATTGGCGTTGAGGTGTGTCTCTTGAATGCATGCCACATCTATTCTATCTTTATGAAGACGCTGTGTTAGGGAGTCTTTCTTCTTGTAAACTCCTTCGGCATTCCACTGTAGTATGTTGAGTGTCCGGGGTATTTATGTCAATAGCTCTTAACCTACTCCTCTGTGCCTTGACTCCACAGCACAGGGGAAGGTGACCACCAGTAGTCATGGGTGGACCCCCTCGAGGCAGGGGGCCCGGCACTATCGCCGCCTGATGGGACTTCACGGGATTAGCACCATAACGATTAATTTTGATTTGTGACATCATGAATTAAGTTACGTTGCACTGCTTTGTCAAGCCTGTGGCTCAGTACATCCGATTTCGACAAGCATTTATTCGGGATGCTTTCCCTAGCCTTTGACTGTCCCCAGTCTACCTACAAGGCAGCAGGTTTTACGTTGCACTGCTTTGTCAAGCCTGTGGCTCAGTACATCCGATTTCGACAAGCATTTATTCGGGATGCTTTCCCTAGCCTTTGACTGTCCCCAGTCTACCTACAAGGCAGCAGGTTTGTGTGTCTCTTCGTCTGGTCCCTCTCCCTTGACCTGTCCGACATGGGTGGCCCTACCAGTAGCTGTGCTACTGTCGGCATAGCTCTTGGGGTCATTGGGACGCACAAGCCCCTCTACCTCGTCACGGTGGACACACAGAAGAGGGGAAATGTATTCTGGTTGTGCTGTTCTTGATGTGTGTTGAACATCTAGGTATGTTCCGTCATGGACAAATGTATTCTGGTTGTGCTGTTCTTGATGTGTGTTGAACAGCTAGGTATGTTCCGTCATGGACAAATGTATTCTGGTTGTGCTATTGTTGATGTGTGTTGAACAGCTAGGTATGTTCCTTCATGGACAAATGTATTCTGGTTGTGCTGTTCTTGATGTGTGTTGAACAGCTAGGTATATTCCTTCATGGACAAATGTATTCTGGTTGTGCTGTTCTTGATTTGTGTTGAACAGCTAGGTATGTTCCTTCATGGACAAATGTATTCTGGTTGTGCTGTTGTTGATGTGTGTTGAACAGCTAGGTATGTTCCTTTATGGACAAATGTATTCTGGTTGTGCTATTGTTGATGTGTGTTGAACAGCTAGGTATGTTCTTTCATGGACAAATGTATTCTGGTTGTGCTGTTCTTGATGTGTGTTGAACAGCTAGGTATGTTCCTTCATGGACAAATGTATTATGGTTGTGCTGTTGTTGATGTGTGTTGAACAGCTAGGTATGTTCCTTCATGGACAAATGTATTCTGGTTGTGCTGTTCTTGATGTGTGTTGAACAGCTAGGTATGTTCCTTCATGGACAAATGTATTCTGGTTGTGCTGTTGTTGATGTGTGTTGAACAGCTAGGTATGTTCCTTCATGGACAAATGTATTCTGGTTGTGCTGTTCTTGATGTGTGTTGAACAGCTAGGTATGTTCCTTCATGGACAAATGTATTCTGGTTGTGCTGTTCTTGATGTGTGTTGAACAGCTAGGTATGTTCTTTCGTGGACAAATGTATTCTGGTTGTGCTGTTCTTGATGTGTGTTGAACAGCTAGGTATGTTTATTCCTCCTGCCCTATGGCTACCTACTCCGTGGCGAGGAGGTTACGGGCGCAGTTCGTAATTCTGCATACTCTGCGTACGAAACACACCTGTGGATGATTTGGCAGTAGACGGCCTTGCGTTTGCTTTTTACTAAATGGTATGGGTTGCGGTCGTTCAAAAAGTAATGGCAAACTACTGAACGTAAACTTGCAAAAAAAAGAGTAAACAAGAGATTACAACAGCAAAAAATGTTGGTGTTGACTGCGACGTCATGTAAAAGATATGCAACTAACGTTCAACCATGCCTGCAGTGACTTGGGTTATGCTGATTTATCCCATGCGTCGAATCCTCTTTTATATACTTGTTTTTCAGTGCTGTATATTAATTGATCTAACTGTACACTTCTCTTGTTAAGTGGTTTCCGCCGAGAAAGTGGTAAAATGCTTTCTGGGTTTCGCCGCGGTAAATTGCCACTGCAAAATAAGAGTATAGGACATCTCACATTTCAATAGAATGTTTTCAACACATCTTTATTTCATCATGGCTGCACTGTATTATACAAAGGTATGACTGCCAGTCGTTCAGAGAGCAATGGCAAACTACTGAACATAAATTTGCCAAGAAATCACGAACAGATAAAAATTATAGAGTTGACTGCAACATCCTTTAAAGGATGTGCAACTAACTAACTAACTAACTAATGAAGGGAATTGGCATTATATTTTAGAAAATAGACAACTAGTGAGCATCATACAAAATGAAGGTTATCCTGGCTTGGTTATAATATTTGACATGGCGGTCTTTAAGTTAAAATACTGGAGGGAGACAGGGTCGGAGAACAATAGGGCGGTCTGGGAAAATACTACATCAAACAGCATGCAATGACGCTACAGACTTATGCTGAATTAAAGAGAGGCTGATAACTGGAAAAGGTCGGGGGATGGAGACATAATCAGACAATTTCAACACCAATATTCATACTGATTGACCTAATGAATGAATGAATGAATGAATGAATGAATGAATGAATGCATGAATAAATGAATGAATGAATGTGCATTTTATGATTGAATGAGAAACATGAATACACAAATCCTCATTATGTGAATTAGACAGACATTAATTAAGCCATTTAGAACATATAAGGCATTGCACAGGATATAAGAGATATTCCTGAAGACATGAAGACATAATGTACATTAACAGACATAATTGAATTTATCTAAAGTAAAAGAAGACACCCACACAGATTGAACAATATCGAACATCTTGTGTTTCACGCAATGACCGGTGTTGATGTACGCAGAAATACGGTTATATAGAAGAATATGTGGTAACAGACCTACACCAATTGTTGGACATTGTAGTAACAGAGAGAGCAAGGAAAGGACTCTCATTAAATATCAAGAAAGCAGTAACAATGGTGATATCAAAGAAAATGGTGACACCAAAATGTGATATAGAAATAGAAGGGCAAATTCTTAAACAAGTGGATAATTTTAAATACCTAGGGGCATTTATAACCTCAGGTGGAAGATGTACAACAGACATTAAGAGCAGAAGAGGGCAGGCAAATACCGCATTTCTGAAAATGAAGAGTATCTTATGCAATAAGTCACTATCAATAAATGTAAAAAAGATAGTGCTGAAATGCTATATAGAACTAGTTTTGGTGTATGGAAGCGAATCTTGGAATGTAAATGAACAAATTAGGAGGATCTTGGAAGCAACAGAGATGTGGTTTCTGAGACGAATGTTGCGAATTCCTTGGACTGCCAGAGTAACTAGCAACGATTGCCTGAAAGAGGCTAATAAAACTAGAACCCATATATAACAATACGAAAGAGACAAACAGCTTTCTTTGGTCAAGTGATGAGAAGAGAGACATTGTAGAACATCGTGACAACTGGAAAGATCGAGGGGAAGAGAGGCAGAGGCAGACCAAGAAAAATGATGCTGTGTAGATTTGAGACGGTAGCATGGAGGAATATCATCAGCAGAGTTGATCCAGAACATCAAAGACCGAGATCAGTGGAGAGCCATGAACACCTACGCCAGTTGGCAGGGCACTTGATGATGATGATGATGTGGTATTTCATACAGACTAGAACAAAATATGTAGATATCACAGACGCTAAATAAAAGAGCTCATGTAAGAAATCAGAAAGACGCACGTCAAATGTAACGGCCACGATTAACGATATGACACTCTTATAACAACAACACTGGATGGAGACGTTGAAGCGGGCATCTAAGTGGTAGGCAAGTAAAACAAAATGGGAGGACAACATCAACAGGCTGACGAAGTCGATCAGTCTACAACCAGAGCTTGAGACAGGAGGCGCTGGAGGTCGATTGTGCCTTCATTGCGGAGACGGAGCTGCATTGACTGAGCCAAGCTTATAGTTTCGCACTATACAAAAATGACAGTAACAATGATATTCTCGGGGTCAACAATATAACTCTAGATATAAACTGACAGGTATTGCTAGGTACTCACATAAGACTAGCAGGTAACAAACACTTAGATAATACGCACAATGAAGATTGTCATGTCCAACTCTTGCGGAAACCATCAAGTTGTTTATCATCATCATGTGCCATGACGATAAGCGTGGGGGAGGGGAGGAGGGTTTATGTTTCGCCATCTCGCACGATCAGAGTCGTGGATCAGCTCTGTGTTCTCGTCTCTACCATGCCATGTGGTCAAGCCATCCAGATATTTACTTTTGTGCTCTCCCCTTGTTTTTTTCCTTCAATTTTGCCAAATATCACTAAGTTCTCTCATTTATTTCTTCTTATAACGTGATCAAAAAATGTTGACTGTCTACGTCTAATTTCTCTAATCAGTTTACAGTTCTCATTTGCTTCTTGTAGCACTTGGTCATTGGTTCTTATGTCAATCCATGGTATCTTTGCATTCTCCTCAGAAACCACATTTCCACTGCTATTAGATGTTTGTCAGCTTGTCTGCTCATTGTCCACGCATCACATCCATGGAAAAGTACAGGTGCTATTTATTTGCCATTTATTTTTTTTTAAATATTGGTCAGTATGTTTTCCATCTTGCAAAAGGTACCTTCGCCACAGCAATTCTTGACCTCCCATCAGTTGTTGTGACTGTTCCGCGGTGCACTGATTCGCTTGTTTAAGAATTTACCAATTTACCCGTATATTACATTTTTAATTTCTTTGTTACCTCCCCCCAAAGCCAGACAAAAGGAACTTCTCATAAACACAATACAAAACAGCTAATGAAAACGTGCATGCAATACTATTTAGAACAAAAAGCCAGGATCAACGTATCAACGATGACAACAGCAACAAGTTGAAAGCTATAGGAACAGCAGAATTCACGACTCTCGCTTCCAAATAACGGCAACCCCTCGATAAAAGATCAAACTCAGTCAGGCTGCCACTTGCACTAACAGCAACTATCGGCAACTCTTCGTTGTCTGCCGTTGAAGGAGAGGAAACACGCCTGGAAATGTCCCTAGTGTAAGAGTGTTTGTTGGTTCTTGATTTAATCTTTATATTTGAAAGAACAAGTGCAGTTCTGAGCATTTTCTACTGCATGCGAATAGAATTACTCTGATTAAGCAGTTTGCACATCGAGTTGCAGGTATTTAACTCTAGAAATCGCCGACCTATCGTGCAATTCGGCACAAGTACTGAACATGAATGCTGAACAAGACTGCTGTATCCAAGGACTTCGTCACTGCATAGAACTGCCAAGGTTGCTGTTGCCGATAACCTTGCACACAAGTGTGACAACAAGACTGCCTGTCTTCTGTTCTCAGTGTCCAGCTCTAAGAGAAACAATGGCGAGTTTCGATGGCAAGGTTGAGGAATTCTTCACTGCTGCTGACCTCGAAGGCAACGGCTACCTGACTCGCCTGGAGCTGTGCAAGGTTCTGCAACAAGCTGGGGACGGGCGCAGTGTCGATGATATCTCAGTGAGTACTGACGCTAAATACGACTCCCAGTAGTTACTGATGTTCTCATCTTGTTTGCAGATCAAATCTGGTTTAACCTCATCAACAACCATTTATTAATAAATCGTGCTGTATATTCGGTGAAGAGTGGAAACATCAACATGTCGTAGACTTCAATGTAACTATATAAACAATGACAATACTTGTAGTACAAGTTGTACTACTACTTTGTACAGACATTAAATTCTTTTCTTATTTTCATAGTCCATGCCGTGTGGCGTTGGTGATCGTCTATCCACGATCTTCTGCCTCGTGTTCTGCCAGTCATTTCTGATGTTCCTCCATGCCATGATGTCAAACTGTTCAGCATCTTCTCTCCTGGTCTCCCCCGGCCTCTCCTCGCCTTCAACATTTCCGTTGTGACGACATACCGCAGCTGTCCCCTGCTCATGACATTGTCCAGAGAATGTTGACTGTCTTCTGATGCGAGAAACCAGTTCTCTGTGTGTTCACTCAGATCAAGATGTCTTCATTGGTCTCTCTATCCATAGACAGTGTTCTTGGTATTTTTCTATAAAACCACAATTCTGCAGCTTCCACAAAATTCTTCACCTGTAACCTAATTATCAATGATTCGTTTCCGTACATCAGGATTGCCTCAGTATAGCTACTACCATTCTTTTTCCTTGCCTGGATTGATAGAGATAAATTGCAGAGTATTCATCATATTCTGAAGTGATGCGTTATTGACTTAGAACTAATAAGTATCGCATTATCGCCCAGTCGCTTTTCTGGAGAGCTATGGTGTCAGCCTTGTTGTTGTTGTTGTTGTTGTTGTTGTTGTTGTTGTTGTTGTTGTTGTTGTTGTTGTTGTTGTTGTTCATCATAGTAATCAAAACACAAAAATACAAATCATTAAGTTATGTTATCAATAATAAGAAGTGTATTATTACAACCACATGAATTGCCCTACAATCAAAGAATGTTTCTACCTTACATTAATATGCTCCATTTTGGTGATGATTGCGATGATGGTGATGATGGTAATGCAACTGAAAAGAAGTAATTGACTGAGATTTTCGTCAGAACCATTAATATAATTGCAATGAAAGATACCACAGTGCCCGATGACAGAAATGCCAACAATGCACCGGTTGAATGTGACCAGGGAACGTGAAGAGTCGCGGCAGGAGACGGCAATTACGCAAGAAGACTCCTACAATTTGCACAAGTTATATCCTTTTTGGTGTTCATGACGTATTCCCACATACAATATCCAGTATAACATCAAAAGATGCCCAGAAACAGCATAACAACAACATTACAAGCCTAGAAACAGCATAACAACATTACAAGCCTAGAAACAGCATAACAACATTCCATCCATCATGTGCCGTGCCGATAAGCGTGGGCGGTCATGTTCTGCTATCTCACTCGATCACCACGGTCGTGGATCAGCTCCGTGTTCCTGTCTCGACCATGCCACGTGGTCAAGCCATCCAGGTATTTACTTCTCGGTCTTCCCCTTGGTCTCTTCCCTTCGATCTTGTCAATTGTCACCAAGTTCTCCAAGTCATTTCTTCTCATAATATGCCAAAAAATTTTGACTGTCTACGTCTGTCTCTAATCAGTTTACGATCTTCGTTTGTTTCTTGAAGGACTTGTTCATTGGTTTTTCTGTCAGTCCATGGTATTCTTTGCATTTTCCTCAGAAAACACATTTCCACAGCCACCAGATGTTTTTCAGCTTGACTGCTCATTGTCCATGCTTCACATCCATACAAAAGTACAGGTTCTGTATAGCACTTCATCACTCTTTTTCTCGTTTCAAATGATATCTTTTTATTGGTCAGTATGTTGTTCATCTTGCAACATTACATGCCTAGAAACAGCATAATAACAACATGACTTGCCTAGAAACAATCGAATAACATGACATATCTAGAAACAATAGAATAACATGACATATCCAGAAACAATAGAATAACATGACATATCCAGAAACAATAGAATAACATGACATATCCAGAAACAATAGAATAACATGACAAATCCAGAAACAATAGAATAACATGACATATCTAGAAACAATAGAATAACATGACATATCCAGAAACAATAGAATAACATGACATATCCAGAAACAATAGAATAGGACTTGTGCTTTCACGCATCGAGTATGCCCTGGCCATCCTCACTGTCAGCCCTACACAGATTGGAAGACTTGAAAAGGTACAAAACGAAGCCATGCGCATCATTTTGGGCTGCACGAGAGACACCAGCTGTGTAGCAATGAGATACCTCCTTGACTTCCCGACAATGGAACACAGGATCAAGATCTGGAGAGCTCGTGCATACTTAAAAATAAGTGCAGATGAGCAGCACCCTCTGCATGACGCTGTATTCAGAGAAAAGGGTGACAGGCTAAAGAGGGGCAAATCATGGATGGGTCGGGCGGAAGATGTCGTCGGACAGGTATGCAGTCTTACCAGTATCAACCCCGGCAAGGAATGGGTGCCGGTGCCTCCAGCTTTTAAGTGTACCTTCTCCTGCATTATCACACTCGACAGACGGTGCAGAGAGCAGAACCTGCCGCTGTCAATGCAGAGGTTAACGCGCTCATCTATGATCACTCAGATAGCCCCGAAGTGCTCATCTATACAGATGGATCTGTTGTAAAGCAGCAGAGAAGTGCGTGGGCATTTACAGCCCGTTCAGCGGGCCGAACCGTTCAAGAATCCAGTGGTGCCCACTCTATGACCACGAGCAGCATGACGATGGAGGGTGATGGCAGTTACACAGGCTTTCATATGGCTGGAATCACAGCATTATACCAACGTGTGTGTACTAAGTGATTCAATGAGCATGATTCAGAAGGTCGAAGCTGGATCTGTACGTAGACAGTGGACTGAGTCGCTGAGGAAGTCTGTTGTCCGCAAAGTCACCTTCATCTTCGTCCCGGGACATGCGGGAGTCGAGGGAAATGAACGAGCTGATAAATTGGCTGGCTCTGCACCCCCTGTAGATGGCCAGCCCATGGATCGTGCCGATGTTATTAACGCCCTTAAAAATATGGCGAGAACAGAGGACTTTGACGTCAATGATTCCACATCGCTTTCCAGGATGAAAGACCTGGGAGTAAGAGTCGGCACAGCCAGACGCGAGAGGTACATCGGGAAAACAAAGCGCCTCGTCAACCAACACAGAACTGGCACTATTAGCCACCGGACGCTGATGCATATGCTGGGGGGAGGATCTGAGCACCTATGGACATGTCCGGAGTGCAACGAAGATACCCCAACTGATAACTAACTAACTAACTAATAGAATAACATGACAAATCCAGAAACAATAGAATAACATGACATATCCAGAAACAATATGAATAACATATAACAGAATATCTAGAAAACAATAGAATAACATGACATATCCAGAAACAATAGAATAACATGACATATCTAGAAACAATAGAATAACATGACATATCTAGAAACAAATAGAATAACTATGACATATCCTAGAAATAATAGAATAACATGACATATCCAGAAACAATAGAATAACATGACATATCCTAGAAACAATAGAATATACATGACATATATAGAAACAATAGAATAACATGACATATCCAGAAACAATAGAATAACATGACATATCCTAGAAACAATAGAATAACATGACATATCTAGAAAACAATAGAATAACATGACATATCCAGAACAAATAGAATAACATGACATATCTAGAAACAATAGAATAACATGACATATCCAGAAACAATAGAATAACATGACATATCTAGAAACAATAGAATAACATGACATATCTAGAAACAATAGAATAACATGACATATCCAGAAACAATAGAATAACATGACATATCTAGAAACAATAGAATAACATGACATATCTAGAAACAATAGAATAACATGACATATCTAGAAACAATAGAATAACATGAACATATCCTAGAAACAATAAGAATAACATGACATATCTAGAAACAATAGAATAACATGACATATCTAGAACAATAGAATAACATGACATATCTAGAAACAATAGAATAACATGACATATCTAGAAACAATAGAATAACATGACATATCCAGAAACAATAGAATAACATGACATATCCAGAAACAATAGAATAACATGACATATCCAGAAACAATACAACAACGTGATATGCCCCAGGGCCGTGTGGTAGATTATCTCAATATGATGCAAGTCTTTCAAATGCCGCCCCTTAATGATGCAAGTCTTCGAAATGCCGCCTCTTCTTCGCTGCTCATGCCGCTCCCTTACAGTGCCTCCTGATGCGGCCGCCTCTCTGTATCATAGCACGGCACGGCCCCGACAAGCACAGAAACAACGTTATACAAGATCAGGTGTTCGGTGTGGTTTCTAAAGTCAGTTGTATTGCACGCGGGTATCTCCATGGGTGCCCCAGTCTCCTGCCATGGTTCTCACAAGGCGATCACCACTCCCCAGTGCATGCACTCTTCCCCAGGCCGGCAGGGATAGATGTGTGCCGTACATCACAGTCATAGCTGCTATAAATGTGACATGTGCATGTGTACTTTAGTCTGGAGCCAGTAGATGTGTAATGTAAGCACCGCAAAGGACACTTGTACACGACTCAAGATTCATTGGGTATACAATGAACTGTTAATATTTCAACAACTGGCTGATAATATTTAGAACTTCATCTCTACCTATTCTTCTCTCACCCTTTATTCCCACCCCCACCTGCACCCCCATTCGGGTATAGGCCCTGAGCTATCACAAGTCCAATCCTATCTTATGCTACCTCATACAGCTGCATTCATGTCCACCACATAATATTCATTTATGTCTCTATTTCTTTTCTCCGCGTGTGATTTTTTTTTTTTACTTGCACTGTTGTTTATAGACAACAGGCCTTACTAGTTATGATAATCTGTTTTTCTCCATGTGTGCCATGTCTAGCGCCGGCATTTTTTGAGTAATCTGATGTTGAAAAGATTCTTGTACACGTCTTGTGTTGGGCACAATATATTAGTCGCATATTTTTTATAAACTAATGGGCACTGGATGGATGATGTGCTGAATATTAGACCAGTCATGTAGAATCATTGGTGCTGAAATACTGGACTGAATATGTGAAATAAGGCCCTAAGCCTTGGTCGGCAAACTGGTCTAGAATCGAAGGAAGGTCCGACAGGCGGACAGTTAGAGCATTGCTTTGCTGATCCAGTAGCTTCTTCAGTTTGTCTTGTTCCAGATGTATTGGTGAAGTTTACACTGGAGTAAACTAGGCAGGCAGAGAGAGAGACAGAGAGAGAGAGAGAGAGAGAGAGAGAGAGAGAGAGAGAGAGAGAGGGAGAGAGAGAGAGAGAGAGAGAGAGAGAGAGAGAGAGAGAGAGAGAGAGAGAGAGAGAGAGAGAGAGATAATTCTACATGGCCAACTCAGGGTCTCTGCAATTCAGTTCAGTCTTAGTGCTATGGTGAGGTAGAACTCCATCCCTGGACTATAGCCATGTGTTGTAGTTATTACGCCTTTCTTTTTAAGCATAATGTAACATAATACCGTCTGTCAAGACGGCGAGGTGCTAATGAGTGAATATGAAATACTGGACTGATAACACGAAATACTGGACTGATAACATGAAATACTGGGCTGAAAACATTAAATAATAGTCAAATAACATGACATACTGGATTGGTAACGTGAAATACTGCACAAAACATGAAATAATGGGTTGGTTACGGCCTTGTTATATTTTGGTGCATTGCTTAAGATATGGGAGCAGGGGACGCTTGACTGGTACCCAGAGTCACCTACGGCGATTACGAGAAAGAAGAGAGAAGACATTCCAGGAGAATGAAGGTCTTTGTAGTGATGATGTGTCTGGGTGACTATAACAGTGACGATAAGTACTTCACTAGTAACTGTTGACTGCTACTGTAGGAGTCGGTATAGTGCATCCTCCAGTCTAGATGGATACTGCTCTAAATGTAATGCTATGTTGTCGTTTACCAGGGCTGGTTCAGTGAAATCGATAAGAACAGTGATGAGAAGATGACATTGCAGGAACTGAAGAAGGCCTTGTCCTTGAGAGATCCCAAAGAAGTCAAGTAAGTAGGAGGTCACTGTGTGTGTCCATCCACTAGGTAAACTGAAGCAGAACGTTTTGAATAAGTTCACTTAAGAATAAGTTCACAATAAGAATCACTACACGGTGTGTGGAATCGCTTATAAGTACATGTACAGCGACGGTAGCTGACTTGAGAAGTGCAAGGCTGTGTTTAGTTGTGCGTTATCTTGTTTACAAAATTCGATTCGATTTCACCATTACATCTACCCCATTCAACCGCAAGGATAGGTTATAGTAGGGTCCATCACCGGCTCAGAATGATAGTCCTGTGACTAGACAGCCACCAAAGCAGCTGAATATTATATTGCCCTTACAGTCCTATCAATCCGAAGGTGATTGTTGTCCACATCGGGTAATGGACTACGATTAATTTTACAAAATAAGGAGCCCCAGGATTGTATACTCTCCCCTTGGTCTCTGGCTATTGGAAGGGATGTCTCAATATACTCTCCCTTTGGTCTGTAGCTAATGAAACGGATATCTTGTTATACACCCCACACTTAGTCCTTAGTCTATGACTAATGGAACGGATGTCTGACTATACTCTGTCCTTGGTATCTGGGTACTGATTTATTATAACGATCTTTCATCGATACCGTCGCTGGTGATACTGTGTTTGTGCAATGAGCTGAAAATCTTCTAGTGCTACCGAACAAACAGGGCATAGGCGCTAATGGGTCATTTCACGTGTGACGAAGATGATTGCTGAATGCTACCAGTTAGTAAATTCACGACAGATCTGACTGATGATCCCTGAATGCAGTCAGCCAACGTTGTGCATGGGTCGGATTGCTAATTCAGAAATAGCAATAGCGGAAGCCTATTGGTCCGACTTTATTTCCACTGCTTCCACTGCTTATTTTTCACTGCTTAATATGCGCGACGTGCACAATGGTCCTCGGAAAATGTCCGCCTTGTCCGTGGAGAGCTGATGTGCAACCCAGCCACCCAGGGTCAGGGTCATAGCATACCACGCTGTTAATATTTAGTAAACATAACACACCTCCCACCACATGGTGAATCGATTCAACCCCCAAGCCAGCCCTTCTACATGTTGAAGCTGCCTTGAGTGCGGCCATAGATTTGCAGTGTGTTCACATTGATCGTTTTAGATCCATGGAGGTAGTTCAGAAGTTCAGACTGGGGAATTATGATGCTGGTCAATACAGATTACTTTACGTTTCTAAACACATTTCAGAGATCAGCACGAGCCCTATGGGCACATTAAACTGATTCACGGATAGCATTTATGTTCACCCTGAAATGTTTGGTTGTTGTTGTTGTTGTTGTTGTTGTTGTTGTTGTTGCCGCCGCCGCCGCCGCCGCTGCTGCTGCTGATGCTGCTGATGCTGCTGTTGTTGACAATGCTGTTGTGTTGTTTTCGTTTAAACTATGAAATTGACATTCATGTAGCAAGTGCTTTGCAGAAAGTACTCCCACAGACTCGTAGATTATAGTGACATAGACAATGCCTTGAATAAGTTTAAAAACTCAAAAACAAGTAGCATAATCAACATCAGCATGTGTCATGACGATAAGCGTAGACTCTCATGGTTTGCCATCTTGCGTGATCAGCAGAATCTTGGAGCAAGTTTGTATATTTGAATTGACGAATCATCATGTTCTAGATATCTGGGAAGAGGGCAGTTTGCCATTGCTTTCCTTCTTGCCAGTGACCATACAGGTCAGTGACGGTTCCATCGTCTCTATACAGAGATCCTCTGCTACAGCTGTGAATTTGCGACCATAACCAACTACTATATGTCGGCTTCTCTATAGCTCAGTCTACCCCTGTTCATACGGTTTTACTTTAACTTAGCTCAAGGATGTCCCGTAGGCTTGTGGGGTGAAAGGAGGCGCCACACTTCTCCATTGATGGGAACTGACCTCTGCCCTTATATGTCGCAGCCTAGAATATGTGAAGGCCTGGAACTAAATACCCCAACACCAGTATCTGCTATGGGACTACTTAGACAGACAGACAGACAGACAGACAGACTGAGTGACTGACTGACTGATTGACTGACTAACTAACTGACAAACATACAGACAGACGGAAAGACGAAAACGCATGCAGTTAGACCGACAGAGACAGACGGATACAGACAGACGGCAGGCTACATATATGGATAGAGAGGTAGACAGACGGACAGACATGCAGGAGACATGCAGGCAGAAAGGCAGGCAGATATACAGGTAGAAATAATGGAAGATATACAGACAGACGGACGGACGGACAGACAGACAGACTGATTGACTGACTGAATGACTGACTGACTGACTGACTAACTGATTGACAAACATACAGAAAGACGGAAAGACGAAAACACATGCAGTTAGACCGACAGAGACAGACGGATACAGACAGACGGCAGGACAGATATATCGATAGAGAACTAGTGAAACGGACAGACATGCAGGAGACATGCAGGCAGACAGGCAGGCAGATATACAGGTAGAAATAATGGAAGATATAGAAACAGACAGACGGACTGGCGGACGGACGGACGGACGGACAGACAGACTGAATGACTAACTGACTGACAAACATACAGACAGATGGAAAGACGAAAACGCATGCAGTTAGACCGACAGAGACAGACGGATACAGACAGACGGCAGGACACATATATGGATAGAGAGGTAGAAAGACGGACAGACATGCAGGAGACATGCAGGCAGACAGGCAGGCAGATAGACAGGTAGAAATAATGGAAGACAGACAGACAGACAGACTACCCGACTGTCAAACATACAGACAGACAGAAAGACGAAAACTCATGCATTTAGACCGACAGAGACAGACGGATACAGACAGACGGCAGGACAGATATATGGATAGAGAACTAGACAGACGGACAGACAGGCAGGAGACATGCAGGCATGCAGATGGACAGGTAGAAATAATGGAAGATATACAAATAGACAGACAGACAGACGGACGGACGGACGTACGGATGGGCGGGCGGATGGGCGGACGGACGGACAGACAGACTGACTGACTAACTGACTGACAAACATACAGACAGACGGAAAGACGAAAACGCATGCAGTTAGACCGACAGAGACAGACGGATACAGACAGACGGCAGGACAGATATATGGATAGAGAGGTAGACAGACGGACAGACATGCAGGAGACATGCAGGCAGATAGGTAGAAATAATGGAAGATATACAAACAGGCAGGCAGGCAGACAGACAGACTGACTGATAAACATACAGAAAGACGAAAACGCATGCAGTTAGACCGACAGAGACAGACGGATACAGACAGACGGCAGGACACATATATGGATAGAGAGGTAGACAGACGGACAGACATGCAGGAGACATGCAGGCAGACAGGCAGGCAGATAGACAGGTAGAAATAATAGAAGACAGACAGACAGACTACCTGACTGACAAACATACAGACAGACAGAAAGACGAAAACGCATGCAGTTAGACCGACAGAGACAGACGGATACAGACAGACGGCAGGACAGATATATGGATAGAGAACTAGACAGACGGACAGACAGGCAGGGGACATGCAGGCAGACAGGCAGGCAGATAGACAGGTAGAAATAATGGAAGGTATACAGACAGACAGACAGACAGGACAGACACTGACTGTTGAAAGCGTTGGTAATAAATGTAAACGGTTTGACATCTGGCAGGGAGTGTGAGCTGCGAGCTGTCTTCAGACAGATGGACAAGGACAACTGCGGCAGTATCACCATCGAGGAGCTGAAGCAGATACTGGCTGAACATGGCCTGCAGGCTGATGCAGAGGCAATCATTGACCAGGTGGACAAGGACGACAATGGTAAAGTCAGTTTCGAGGAATTTCTCCGAATGTGGAAGACCAATTGCTAGAGGAGATTGTGAATGAGTCTGCTACCAAGTACACGAACATGTTAGTCTAAACTGCTGAGGATTGAAGAAAATAAACAGAGATGTACCCAGTTGTATGTGATCACATTTACAGTTATGGCTAAGATAGAAGAATCGTCCTTATAAACTAAATGAAACATAACAACACGGTTTTTAAATGTGTAAATATATTAGTAATAAATCGCATGCAAACACCAAAAAAAAAATTATTAACCGAAGACTGAGAATGGCATAATCGTTTTATAGCATCACTGAAACCTTTGAATTGGACTAAGGAGTATACTAGGGCTAACGCTGAAGGATCTTGAATTGGACTAAGCAATCTACTACAGTTAATGTGTTTCTAACAATTGAGCATTTTGAATTTGATTTTGCAGTATATTAAGACTAGCATGTAGCTAAAGCTGAAACACTTTGAATTTTAACTAAGCAGTATACTAGGGCTAGCGTGTGGCTAAAACTGAAACACTTCGAATTGGACTTTGCATTATACTAAGGGCTAACGTGCTGCTGGACAAAATGAAGCCATCATGCTTTTTTCTTTTAATTTATGGAAACGAAATATAACTATGTCTATGAACATTTGAATGTAGTGCTTTAGTAACTATGCTTTAGTAACTCAACCGAATCCACCAAAATCTCCGCTCTCCCTCTCAGGCCCGGAGTCACGGCCCTGGGTATATTGTACTGCAGCCTGTGTTCTGAAACACGAATGTGTAAATGCTACAGGATTCACTGAAGGATGTCGGAAGATTCAGCAACGAGTTTGGAAAATGGAATCAAACATGTGACCACACGGTTAATCATGAAAGAGAACTAGTGTGAAGTACATCACATGAAACGCACACATGATGTACATTGTAACAGTAAGCATCTGAAACCATCATCAACTGAGGTGTGCACCCATTAAACAAAGTGAACCAGACCCGTAAACTGTTTTCTGAAACAGCTGATTAACCACAGCTCGCGCGCTCGCTCTTCCGTTCCGCTTTCTCTGTTATGCGTTTTAGCGTCAGGCTGGTAATCAAAACACCCAGATTAAAAACTGTTAAATGCTGACAAAACTGACAATGGAATCAGCAGTGATGAATTAACTTGAGTAAACTATTCACAAACGAATGCTAGTTGATTGTATACACTCTGTGAGAAACCATATAAGCCTATAAAGCAGCCGGTGATGTGTACTTAAGCAATTTTATTGTGCTAATAGTGTTGGCTTATTACGCGTTTCGCAGTGCCATGGTGTACTCACACCTCCCCTTCAGGAAAAAAACTGTTGCCTTAAACGTCTCACGATGCCTTACAGCGTGTAGTATTTATTAACATTGGAAAGATCAAACTTTGTAAAGATTGTTAGCACTAGGGCGATGGTTGTCTCTGCGTGTCTGGCACTAGAACTGTGGTTGTCTCTGCGTGTCTGGCACTAGTCTTGTAGCCTACGAATAAAACAGCTAAGCATGTGAGCTGTGTGCTTGTTATTTTTGTTTGTTCCGGTCTTTATAAAGGCATTGTTGAAGCATAAGCTAGGACAGCTGATGTGGTTTATGCACAAGTTTCGGCTCACGGCGATGTCTCCAACATTTGTCTTATAGTCCTCCAGTGAGGCGAAAGGTAAACGAGGTTGCAGTTCTAAGCTATATTCGTGCAGATATTATGAAAATTCTATCATACGAAAGAAAATAAAAAGTGAAGGCTGATTCACTCCTGCTCACACCAATGATACAAAGAAGACCGACGAGAACAAATACTAGACGACAAACACTGGAGGAAACAGAGGTTGATTGACCTAGAAAATGTCTAAACAGTCAATCAGAAAGCATGCTGAGGAGGGTGAGAACAGACAAACTTCGTGCAGAGTGGCTTGCTTCGCTTCGGAGGTCACGGGTGACAAGCATCACCTGGATCTTTTCTCCTGGGCATGCCGGTGAGCTGGGGAATGAACAGGCGGACAGATTGGCTGGCTCGGCAGAACTTGGTGGAGTATTGATGCATGACAAGGCAAACGTGGTTGCGGCCTTGTGGGAGCACGTGTACACCTCGGAGGAGCAAATGGATCACCATAGTCCGGTAAGAATGAGGCAGCCAGGTGTGACGAGGGGATCTGGCAGACGATCGACGCTCAGAGGAAAGGCGAGACGGGCATATAATCAGATTGCTACTGGAACTATTAGTGTTGGAACTCTTCGCTGGCTGCTGAGGATAGGGACGGAGCGCTTATGGGAATGTCCCGAATGCTATGATGTCGGTTCCTAAATCAATCAATCAATCAATTAAACAGTCAATCAAAGATCTGTTAATGCGTGGAACAAATGACAGTGGCACAAAACAGGCAACAATGACATGGAACTATGAAAAAGCTTCACGACCAGTCCCGGGGCTGAAATACTTGATGATTGTGATGGTGATGTGAAGATTGTTGCTCCCGTTACAATGTAAGAAGTAATGGTACAGTCACATCACTATGCCTTCACTGACCTGGCATGAAGTTACTGCCCTCATTGCTCAGTGTAAGGCTATGGTAATCATGATAAAGTATAGATAACACAGAAATAAAACGGCTCCCAGAGGTTAGGTACCTTTATAGCTTTTTCTCAAAAGGCTTGTCAGAGAAGCAGAAACAATGTGTGGTCGGATGCATTGGCCTACCATCTATTACAATATCTCAAAACATTCGTATTTCAGTACAGAAATCGGGCGACAATATACATGCAAATGAAATCACAATGTGAATTAAAAGATTAGGCATCTGTTGATTCTGCGTGGAGATAACAGACAAATGTGCATACCAAAACAAGAAGCTAATAGATGTTTTATTCGTCGCAACAATGCGTTACAAATGCCAGATATTACAGTTCTAGAAACAAACGTGTGTAAAATCACATGTGAGATGAGATGGGTAAGAAGGGCAGCTGGAAAAACAAGTAGTGATAAAAGCAAATGAGAAACTAAAAGCAAGTGTAAGAATACCACCGACTGTCTGTATAGAACACTAAAGAATTAAATGGTTCAGGCATTTAGCTAGAACGGAACAAGATCAACCTAGAGCGTTTCACATGAGAACATCTGAATACAAGGCGAGAGAACTCCCTAGGAAGAGATGGCTAGAAAGGAGACATTGAAGAAATCAAATATGACAGCACAAGCAACAGGACAAGTGAAAAACACAAATTGCACCCTTCTCTCCTATGCCACACTTCAATGCAAAAACAGTAGGAAACTAGAAGAAATAAACCAGTGTACGACTGGCAAAATTAATGGGGAACGGACAAGGGTAAGGCAAAAAAGATTTATGAGCTGCATGACTTGACCATATGTCATAATCGGGACAAACGCATAACCTTGATCAAAGTCATATATATAAATATATACTCGTACAAATAACTCAATACACCATGTCACTTAGCTTCTACATTGATGGAGGATATATATATATATAATCAAGTGTCGTGCCGACTGGTGTAGGCGTTCATGACTCTCCACAGATCTCGGTCTTTGGTTTTCTGGATCAACTCTGCCGTTGATATTCCTTCATGACACTGTCGCAATTCATCCAGCATCATTTCTCGTGGTCCGCCTTTGCCTCTCTTCCCCTCAATCTTTCCAGTTGTCACGATGTTCTCCAGCGCCTCTCTTCTCATCACATGACCAAAAAAAGTTGTTTGTCTCTTTCTTATTTGTATACAATGTTCTAGTTTCGTTAACCTCTTTAAGGCATTCGTTGTTAGCTACTTTGGCAGTCCAAGGAATTCGCAGCATTCGTCTAAGGAACCAGATCTCTGTTGCTTTCAATCTCTTCTTAATTTGTTCATTTATATTCCAAGATTCACAGCCATACAACAAAACTTGTTCTATATAGCTCTTCGGCACTCTCTTTCATACATTCAATGATAGTGGCTTATTGCATAAGAATATTCTTCATTTTCTGAAATGCAGACTTTGCTTGCCCTATTCTGCCCTTGATCTCTGTTATGCATCTTCCATCTGATGTTATAACTGTCCCTAGATATTTAAAACTATCCACTTGGTAGGTATATATTATATATATATATATATATATATATATATATATATATATATATATATATATATATATATATATATATATATATATATATATATCAAAGTAAAATCACAACAGAAATGAGATGCCTGAGAAGAATACTCAATGTATCAAGAAGAGATAAAATCAGAAATGAAGAAATCAGGACTAAAGTGGGAGTTGTATCTGCATTAGATTGTATTAGAAAGCAGTAAGTCAAATGGTTGGGCCATGCAAGTAGGTTACCAACTAATAGTATACCACAACAAGCAATGATGTACAGACCAGAGGGAGGCAGAGGAAGAAGCCGACCACGTAATGGGCGGAGGGAATAGCAGAGTCTATGGGAATATCGATACATGAAGCCCATAAGTGGGCATTCTCCCGCTGTTTATACTTCACCTCGACACCGCAAGGTACAAGAGGAACATGATGAGATGAGATATACAAGGGCGAGTCAATAAGTAAATCACACAGTTCTGTGGGATGGCAGGTAAATGTAGTTGGCGTTTTCTACAGGTGTCATTAGGTTACAGCAACATCGAACTTTATATTCCCGTTCGTCAAGTGGAGCTAGGTAGCATTTCAACACTCTCTTTCTTACATTTAGTGATAGTGACTTATTGCATAAGATACTCTTTATTTTCTGAAATGAGGGTTTTGCTTGCCCTATTCTGCTGTTGTACATCTTCCATCTGATGTTATAAATGTCCCTAGGTACCTAAAATTATCCACTTGGTTAAGAATTTTTCCTTCTATTTCTATATCACATTTTGGTGTACCATTTTCTTTGATATCACCATTGTTACTGTTTTTTTTATATTCAAGGAGAGTCCTTTCCTTGCACTCTCTGTTACTACAGTGTCCAACACTTGTTGTAGGTCTGTTGATTTATCTGCCACCAATACTGTGTCATTTGCATAGCGTATATTATTTATATTATAACCTCCAACTAGTATTCTTGGCATCTCTTTGATCTCTCTCATTATTACTTCGCTACATAGGGAGAAGAGATTTGATGACAAGACACATCCCTGTCGTACTCCTAGCTTTATGTGTTCGTAACTACCCTCTTTATTTCCAGTTTTAATTGCTACTTGGTTCCAGTAAATATTCTTTATTATTCTTAAATCTGTCCCATCAATGTTGATATCTTCCAACATTTTAATCAGCTCATCATGTTTTACTTTATCAAATGCCTTAGTATAATCTATGAAGCATAAATATATGTCTTTCTGTTTCTCTATTGACCTTTCTATTAGTGTCCGTAATGTATATATTGCATTGTTTGTGCCCTTTCCCTCCACAAATCCATACTGTTCTTCACTAATTTCCATTTTTATTTTCTTTCTGGTTCTTCTCATTATGATTCTGAGTCAGAAGCTTAGTGATATGGTTTATGAGGTTAATTGTACGAAAATCTTCACATTCAATTGCTCCTGGTCTTTTTGGTATAGCTATAAATACAGATTTCAGCATATCACTGGGTAGATATCCACTGCTGTAAATATCATTTAACATTTTGGTTAATATATCTACTCCAAATTCTTCCAATACTTCTAATTCTTCTATTGTGATTTCATCTGGTCCAGCTGTTTTTTCTTTCTTCATATATTTCATAGCGTCAGCGACTTCGTCTTTTAGAATAGGTGGACCTTCTAAGTTACTTTCTTCTATTAATTCTTCCCTTTCCCCATCATATAATTCTTTTATATACTCATTCCACTTCTTCATTATATCATCTTCCTCCAATAATATCTTTCCTGTTTTTGATTTCAAACACCCTGTATTTATTCTTATTTTTCTTCCCGTGAGCTCACTGATTTGTCTGTGCATATTTTTTGTATCTTTAATTGCATTTAATTCAATTTTTTTTTTGCACTGCTCATTTAACCAACTTTCTTTTGCCTTCCAACATTTATCTTTTATTTCTTTATTTATCTTAGCGTATTCTTGTTTGTCATTTTTACTCTGTTTTCTTTTGTCCATCAGCATTAAGATTTCTTCATTCATCCATTTTTTCTTAGCTATTTGACTTCTCTCCGGTAATATTTCTTTGCTAGTTTGATGAATGGAGTCCCTTAACATTTCCCATTGTTCATTTATACTCTGTAATGCTATTGCATTGTATTGTACCTATTTTTCACAGTCACTACTGTATTGTTCTTGAATTTCTTTATCTACTTTCAGAACCTCTTTATTAAGTCTCATGTTCCTAACCATTTTTTCCCTCTCTTTAATCTTACTTTTATTTGTCCACATAGTGGTACATGATCACTATTACAGTCAGCACCAGGCATTGTCTTTATATTAATTAGAGCATTTCTAAATCTGTTATTAGTATGTAGTCAATTTGGTTGCGTATTTTCTGATCAGGGCTTTTCCATGTGTATAGTCGTCTTTTATGGTGTTTAAACCACGTGTTTCCAATTATCATATCATTGATATTTGCCCATTCTATTAGTTTTTCCCTCTTTCATTTCTTGTACCTAAACCATAATTCCCCACTACATCCTCCATTTTCCCCTTTCCTACTTTTGCATTAAAATCTCCAAGTATTATTTTTATTTCCTGTGATCCAATTTGAGCCATCGCCATTTCTATTTCGTCGTAAAAGTGTTGTATTTCTTCATCACTACTGCTTGTTGTTGGTGCATATACTTGTATAATATTTATATCTATTGGTTTGCCTTTGATTTTGACCATAATAACTCTATCTGAAATACACCAGTATCCATTAAGTGACTTGGCTGTTTTTTCGTCTAATATTATTCCTACACCTTTTTCATGTGTATCCCCTCCAGAATAAATTATTGTGTGGTTGTCAGCTATAATTTTGCCCGATCCCTTCCATCTCATCTCACTAACGCCTAGTATATTCATTTTCATGCTATCCATCTCTTAGAACATTGTTCAACTTTCCTAGCTCATTTAATGTCCTAACGTTCCATGTTCCTACTCTAAATTTATTTATTTTATTTATGATTTTGCCATCAGTAGCTGGATGACGGTCTGGTGTCACCTGTGGCTCATGACTGTCCCTACCGGACGAGGATGTCCTAAGACAGCCATTAACGTCGTTCACTAACTCTGATATGTGTTTTGCCATAACGTCTTGGGAAGATAATGTGGTGGTTTCCCCTTGCCTTCCACATTCACATGGTGGTCTTTTACCTCTGCCTTTGACAGCCATTTCCGACTGTAAGGACAAGTGAGTGCCCTGCTCTGCTCAGCTGCAGAGTTGTCCACTTATTCCGGTGGATACTCGGTCCCCAGAGCTGTGTTAGCCACACCGTAGTGTGTTTCCATCCTCTACCACGTGGAGGTGCAGTTGGGATTTTCCCTTCCTAAAGTTATGGTCTATGACCAAAACTCTCCAGTACTTTTTAGAGGACATATATATATATATCTCTCATCCATCATGTGCCATGCCGGTAAGCGCGGGCGGTCATGATTCGCCATTTCACTCGATCACCAGAGTCCGTTAATCAGCTCAGTGTTCTTGTCTCGGCCATGCCACTTGGTCAAGCCATCTATGTATTTACTTCTCTGTCTTCCCCTTGTTCTCTTCCCCTCGATCTGGCCAGTTGTTACCAAGTTCTCTAATTTATTTCTTCACACAACGTGTCCAACAATGTTGACTGTCTACGTCTAATTTCTCCAATATTGTTGTTAGTATACACCATCCAGTGATCTGTCCTACCCACCCACCCACCCACCCACCCACCCACCCACCCACCCACCCACCCACCTGTCCAGACGTCGGCTGGTTTCCAATTACTCTCTTCACATTAGAAGACAAGAACGCCATTTGTCTGCTTCTTATGTTTCTGTCTAATGTTCTTCTTTTCCAGGTACACAGACAGTCTATTATTCTGGTATATTTTTAAAAAAAACACGTCTCCATGCCTGCAGACTCTTCCTAATTTGTTCTTTGACGTTTCATGATTGACTGGCGCCCAGCTAAAGATGTTCTACATAACATTTCAGTACTCTTTTTCTAACATTCAATGAAAGTGGTTTATTGCAAAATTACCTTTCATTTTCTGAAATGCACTTTCTTCTAGTCTATTTCAGTTATTAATCACGGTCTCGCGCTATCTAATGTTATGATAGCCCCTGGGTATTTGAATTTATTAACCTGGCTACGCATTTTCCCTTCTATTAATATATTAGTACTGGTTTTAGATTTGTCTTTGATATATCTTGGTGGCATGGGTAAATTATCTATCACATCTTGAAGATTTTTACGGTTGGGTCTTTTTCTTCCCCACCTTCCTGGTACACTTCCCTCCATCGATGTAGAAGCTTAGTGACATGGTTTATGGGGTTATTTGTACGAAAATCTTCGCATTCAAATGCTCTTGGTCTTTTTGGCAAAGCTATAAATATATATTTCAGCATATCACTAGGTATATATCTACTGTTGTAAATATCATTCAACATTCTGGTTAATATATCTACTCCAAATTCCTCCAGTACTTCTAATTCTTCTACTGTGATCCCATCTGGCCGGTTGTTTTTGCTTTCTTCATATGTTTGATAGCGTCAGCGACTTATTTTAGAATAGCTAAACATTCTAAGTTACTTTCCTCTGTAAATCTATCCTTTCTCCATTATATAATTCTCCTATATACCTTGCTTTTACTTACCCACATAGTGGTACGTGATCGCTTTTACTGTCAGCACCAGATATTGTCTTAACATTTATTAACGCAAGTCTAAATCTTTTATAAATTTAGTCCTTTGGGTTGAGTATTTTATTATCATGGCTTTTCCATGTAGAAAATGGTATCTTGTGGTGTTTAAACCAAGTGTTTCCAAATATCATATCATTTATATTTCCCCGTTCTATCAGTTTTTCTCCTCTTTTATTTCTTGCTCCTAAACCATTGTAGTAGTCCTACTCTGATTCATGTGTATCCCTTCCAGAATAAATGTGTGTGCTTGCTTGCTTGCTTGTGTTCGTTGGCTTGAGCTCCAACGCGAATCCTGTATGTCGGATGAAGGTATCCTGTTGTCCAACATCAGTGTGATGTCATGCAGGACCTGAGGTTTGCGTGAGTATCCGTTGTCCCATGTCTGGCTTATTGGTGTGCAGACTGGTGGTTCCTCGTCGTACAGGCAGACACTCTCCGATTTCGGAGGAATCGGCGATCCTACTGACTTTAGCCAGGACCCCGAAGGGACCTGTTGCCCAGGACGCTCGACGATGACGCGTCAATAGGTCTTGGCCAGTATATAACCCGGCCCTGGTGCCTTGGAAACACCTCAGCGTCCCAATAAATGTGTGTGTATTTGTCAGTTATTACTTTACCAGATAACGTTCACCTTATTTCACTAATGCCAAGGATATTCATTTTCATATTTTTTTCATTTATCTGATTAATTATCCAAGTTTTCCGACGCAGTTAGTGTCCTCACATTTCATGTTCCTATTTTAAATTTATTCACTTTAGTATGTATTGCCATCAGTATCTTGATGACGGTCTGTGTCACCTGTGGCCGATGAATGTTCCTACCAAACGTGGTTGCCCTCCATCCATCATGTGCCATGCCGGTAAGCGTGGGCGGTCATGATTCGCCATTTCACTCGATCACCAGAGTCGTGGATCAGCTCAGTGTTCTTGTCTCGACCTTCCCACGTGGTCAAGCTATCCAGGTATTTACTTCTCTGTCTTCCCCTTGTTCTCTTCTCCTCGATCTTGCCAGTGGCCACCAAGTTCTCCAGTTCATTTCTTCTTATAACATGTCCAAAACATTTTGACTGTCTACGTCTAATTTCTCTAATCAGTTTAAGATTTTCATTTGTTTCTTGTAGGACTTGGTCGTTGGTTTTTCTGAGTGTCCATGGTGTTCTTTGCATTCTCCTCAGAAACCACATTTCGACAGCCATCAGATGGTTTTCAGTATTGTCCACTCTTCACATCCATACAAAAGTACAGCTCTATGTAGGACCTCAACACTTTTTATTGGTCAGTATGTTTTTGCTGAAGGTAGTCATGGTGATTCTAATCTCTTCAAGGCATCTCCCATCAGATGTTATGACTAGTCCGAGATAATTGTACCGATTCACTTGTTTAAGAATATTCCCATTTACCTGTATATTAAATTGTGGCATTTCATTATTCCTAGTGACGACTTTATAATCTGTGTTTTTCTTTTTACAATTTAATTCTAACCCCAGTTGTTCACCGTGTGCAACATCCGCATCTACTAAATGTTGCAGACCTAGCGCATTGTCTGCAATACATACTGTATCATCTGCATATCTAATGTTACTGATGTTTCATCCTCCAATGATGATTCCTTTCATATCTTGTACATTTCTGAAAATATTTTCACTATACAGGGAAAATAGATCTGGAGACATTGCTCATCCTTGTCTCACACCTCTCTTAGTAGGCTGATATTGAGCTACTTCATTATCAATTCTTATGGCAGCTTGTTGTTTCCAGTATATGATTTTTACAAGTATAATGTATTTCCCATCAATTTGTAGATTTGCAAGCATCTCTATCATGTTGACATATCTTACTTTATCGAAAACCTTTGTGTAGTCAATAAAGCAAAAATGTATATCTTTATTAACTTCCATAGAACGTTCAGTTACTGTTTTTAGCATGAACACAGCATTTACTGTATCCTTTCCTTCTACAAACCCAAATTGTTCTTCTCCTATTTCGGATTGCATTTTCTTCCCAACTCTTTGCATGATAATTCTTACCAAAATCTTCGTGGTGTGGCTCATTATACTAATTGTTCTATGTTGATCACATTCCATGGCTCCTGATTTCGTAGGGATTGCAATAAATACATAATTACATAATTCATTAGGTATATATATATATATCTCCAGTATCATATACTACAATATACTACAACTACAATGGCTGGGGCATATAGAAAGAATGGAAGATAATAGGGAAACAAAACTCGCTTACACTCAGGAAATAAATGACCGTAGACCCCGAGGTAGACCAAGAAGGCGGTGGAGAGATAATATACATACAGACCTACAAGCACTTGGAATCAACGACTGGCAAGAGAAGGTCCACCAGAGAGACGAATGGAGACAGATTGTATTTGCAGCAAAGAACCTCAATGGCTCGGAATGCTGAAGAAGAAGAAGAAGTATCATATACTGTGTACAGCAGTCTGGTGACTTGATCTATTCCATATTCTTCTAAAACATTAATCATTTCTGTTGTGATGTTGTCTCAACCGGGGGTCTTGCCATTTTCCATATGGTTAAGAGCATTCTGAACCTCCATCTTCAAAATTGATGGTCCTTCATTATTATTTCGAATATCACACTGTTCTACTCTGTTATCATCATAAAGGGTTTTTCACATAATCTGACCATACATGCAAAATCTGATCTTTTTCTGTTATGATTTTTTCCATCTTTTTGTTTTTAGGCAGCCTGATGATGTACATTTTCTGTTATTAGCAAGCTCTTGAACTCGTTTGTGGTTGCCTTAAGACAGCCATTAACGTCGTTTTCTGACTCATTATGGAAATATAATGTCGTGGTTTCCCCTTGTATTCCACATCCACACTGTAGTCTTTTACTCTGCGTTTGAAAGCGGTTTCCAACTTTCAGGACACGAGAGTGCCATGCTCTGCTCATCTGCAGTGCTGCCCTATAATCTCGGCGGATCTCGATCCCCAGAGCTGGGTTGGCCACACCGTGGTGTGTTTCCCATCCTCTACTACTGATGGGGGGGGGGGGGTGCTATTATGGATACTACTGTTAATAAATGTCAATACAAAACGTGAAGACATCTTATAACGCCACGAGACGTAGTGAGCACATATAAGGTCGAGTTAAGTTCCGCTTGAGGTTTGACACGATTAGAGGCTTTACGTGTATAGTGCTAGTCCTATATTTCTATAGAACAATCAGGACTCGATTAGTGATGAGGCCAATACCATACCGGCGGCCTTAACTTCCCAGGACAGTTCCCGTCTCAATGAGGATCCGAATAGACAACTACTGGACAGGCAGACAAGCCCACTGCGCTACCGCGGCTACCGTTGCGTGTATGATGCTAGCCTCTTATTGTTAGACCGATCGATTGGTGATGTACAGCATACAACTGTCGCCTTTACTTCTCAGGAAATGTGTGGTACCAGTTTTATGCTATTAGACCCGGAAGCCTAAGACACTGGAACAAATCCCCACCTCGAATATGATTTGAATACATGTCCACCAAGGCGAAGGCTAGCGTGTCCGCTGGGAATAAAGTTCTACGGTTAATGTGATAGGCACTCTTGCATCCTTGATAGACGATAGTTTGTAAAATGGAGTTATACCTCTGCATAGCACAAAGCTTGGGCTGGATTTAGAAACCACGTGTTGCCCATACAGCATGATCCCTCTCTTGGCTGCCCAGTTTACTCTAGAGTGTGTCAAACTCAGGCCCGCTGGCCACATCAGGCCCGGCGTACAATCATATCAGGCCCGAGAGGTCTCAACCGATATACAAATATATTCGGCCCGAGAGAGAATTGTAGGCAAAAATATATTTTAATGGCCACGATATAAAGTGCAAATTCCCTAATTAGCAACCTTGCGGAATGATAGGCTAACAGTGAGCGTTCTTGCTTCGATCAGAATAAGTGAAAATAAAAGTTGTTTAGTGAGTGGATGTTCGTCTTTATAGTGACCTACCATCGTTCAGTTGCTAGTTTTGGATTGGCGCATAAGAAATGAAAGTAGTGTAGTGCCCGGATATTACACCACATTTTCCCGCTACGGCTAACCTGATATCAATCAAGCGTCTATCGGTAGATGTACAGTCTTTTCTAAATCAAAGCTTGCCTTTAAAATGACTAAGAGAAAAGTTGATTCTGAAAACAGAGCCTTTCAAAGCAGCTGGAAGGCTGAATATATGTTTGCTGATATTGGCGGTAATCCTGTGTATCTAATTTGTGGAGATACCGTGGCTGTGATCGAAGAATAAAATCTGAGACGGCACTACAAGACAAGTTAAACAGCCTGACTGCGGAGCAGAAGCTACAGAAGGTAGAAGAACTGAACATCACAGCAGATGTTTTTCACTAAATCAAAATCACAAACTGAAGCTGCTGTGAAAGCAAGTTTTATTGTGGCGGAGAAGATCGCAAAATCAGGTCGACCATTTACAGAAAGTGTGTGACGTCTTATGTTCAACGAAAAAGCAGATGTTTGCAAAGGTAAACCTTAGCAGAAATACAGTTTAAATATTGAGCACAACCCACTACTGGCAACGCTGATCGTATTCTGGTATGAACATAAGGCCTATCCACATCAATGTGGAAGCACTAGACTCGTTTCCCTCTCGTTTGAGTTCGTCAGTGTTGAGAGCGAAACGAGAGCGAAACTCGAGTCTAGTGCTTCCACTTTGACGTGGATAAGCCTTATGTTCATACCAGAATACGATCAGCGTTGCCAGTAGTGGGTTGTGCTCAATATTTAAATCTCAAATCCCGAAATAACCAAAAGAAATACGGTTGTTGATCGGGTTTGTTAGATGGCAACTTATGTGAAAACATAACTGATCGAAAAAGGCAAAGACTTTCTTGCATTCTCCTGTGATTTTGATGAAAGTATTGACACCACTGACACTGCACAGATCGCCATCTTCATTTGCTGAGTGGACTCCAGTTTGAATGTTACAGAAGAAATATTGGACATGAAATCCATGCATGGGACAACGACAGGATAAAACATTTTGACAACGTTTATCAAAGTTTAACCAACATGAACTTGCCTTGGAACAAACTCCCTGGACTGACAACAGATGGAGCACCGGCGATGTGTGGCGAAAATAATTTGACTAGTTGGAGGGATGCGGTTAGAGATGCAGGAGAACTGTGCTGGTGAATTGATAGCATATCACTGCATCATACACTAAGGATCACTGTGTGGTAAAGTCCTCAACATGGAAGATGTAATGAGCACTGTAACCGTCAACTTTATCAGAGCCAAAGGTTTTAATCACCACCAATTTCAGTCTTTTTTGCAGGAAATAGAGTCGGCGTTCGGTGACATGCCTTATCGTACTTATGCCTTATGGCTATATCGGGGAAAAGTTCTCAGTAGATTGTTCCAGCTGATCGAGGAAATCTAGTCAATTCAAGGACAGTAAAGGAAAAGATTCCACAGTTTTTCGGGATAAAACGTGGAAATGTGAGTTGGCATTTGTGTCTGATGTAACCACTCATCTCAACGACTTGAACCTTGCAGCTCCGGGGACGGGATCACTTTATCGCTGATATACATGATGCCTGCCTCGTGCTCCGAGGGTTGTGGTTCGATTCCGGACATACTAACATTCGGTTCACTGATGCAATTTACTCGGAGACTCATGGGGGTCGTCGCTAGAGCTACGGAGTTGGTGATTTATGAGAAACTTTCGGCTTGGCCGTCCTGTGGAAAGAGATAGATCCATATGGGATCAAACCCGCTGCACAAAAGTCCATCTTCTTGCCATTAAACCTGTTAAAAGCCTGTGAGCATAATATTCTATGCTCTTGTACCAAGAGGGTAACCCCCACTTCCTCCAGATTATGTATATTATCAGTTGATTTTTAAGAAATCCGATATCAGGAAGGATGCGAACATCATCATACAGCACATGCAACTGTATTTATGCGTGTGTATCCTGTATTAAAGAGGTTTACGTGGCAAGAGAGGTTTAAAGCGCAAGCACTTAAACTTCCAATGCACTGAGGGCGAGATGGTGGATTCATACCAAACAATGCACTGAGGACGAGATGGTGGATTCATACCAAACAATGCACTGACAGCGAGATGGTGGATTCATACCACACAATGCACTGAGGGCGAGATGGTGGATTCATTACCACACAATGCACTGACGGCGCGAGATGGTGGATTCATACCACACAATGCACTGACGGCGAGATGGTGGATTCATACTACACAATGCACTGAGGGCGAGATGGTGGATTCATACCAAACAATGCACTGACAGCGAGATGGTGGATTCATACCACACTATGCACTGACGGCAAGATGGTGGATTCATACCACACATTGCACTGAGGGCGAGATGGGGATTCATACCACACAATGCACTGACAGCGAGATGGTGGATTCCTACCACACAATGCACTGACGGCGAGATGGTGGAATCATACCAAACAATGCACTGACAGCGAGATGGTGGATTCATACCACACAATGCACTGAGGGCGAGATGGTGGATTCATACCACACAATGCACCGAGGGCGAGATGGTGGATTCATACCACACAATGCACTGACGGCGGCGAGATGGTGGGTTCATACCACACAATGCACTGAGGGCGAGATGGTGGATTCATACCACACAATGCACTGAGGGCGAGATGGTGGATTCATACCAAACAATGCACTGAGGGCGAGATGGTGGATTCATACCACACAATGCACTGACAGCGAGACGGTGGATTCATAACACACAATGCACTGACAGCGAGACGGTGGATTCATAACACACAATGCACTGACAGCGAGATGGTGGATTCATACCACACAATGCACTGAGGGCGAGATGGTGGATTCATACCAAACAATGCACTGACAGCGAGATGGTGGATTCATACCACACAATGCACTGACGGCGAGATGGTGGATTCATATCAAACAATGCACTGAGGGCGAGATGGTGGATTCATACCACACAATGCACTGACAGCGAGATGGTGGATTCATACCACACAATGCACTGACGGCGAGATGGTGGATTCATACCAAACACCGGTCAGTTGCATTAAACGTTTACTTCTCGTTCAAAAACCAATGGCAAACTACTGAACTTAAGATTTCCTGAAAAATTTACCTGGAGTTTATCTCAATGTCCTGATAAAGACATGCAACATTTGTTTGTCCTGTATTATATCATATCTTGTGTGTCACATAACCCATTTCATGTAAATCACACCCTACTGTTTTATATCGTGGCTTATGTATTTCATAACCCATTTCATGTTAGTCACACCCCACTGTATTATATCGATAACAGGAAGGATGCGAACATCATCATACAGCACATGCAACTGTATTTATGCGTGTGTATCCTGTATTAAAGAGGTTTACGTGGCAAGAGAGGTTTAAAGCGCAAGCACTTAAACTTCCAATGCTCTGAGGGCGAAATGGTGGATTCATACCAAACAATGCACTGAGGGCGAGATGGTGGATTCATACCAAACAATGCACTGACAGCGAGATGGTGGATTCATACCACACAATGCACTGAGGGCGAGATGGTGGATTCATACCACACAATGCACTGACGGCGGCGAGATGGTGGATTCATACCACACAATGCACTGACGGCGAGATGGTGGATTCATACTACACAATGCACTGAGGGCGAGATGGTGGATTCATACCAAACAATGCACTGACAGCGAGATGGTGGATTCATACCACACTATGCACTGACGGCAAGATGGTGGATTCATACCACACATTGCACTGAGGGCGAGATGGGGATTCATACCACACAATGCACTGACAGCGAGATGGTGGATTCCTACCACACAATGCACTGACGGCGAGATGGTGGAATCATACCAAACAATGCACTGACAGCGAGATGGTGGATTCATACCACACAATGCACTGAGGGCGAGATGGTGGATTCATACCACACAATGCACCGAGGGCGAGATGGTGGATTCATACCACACAATGCACTGACGGCGGCGAGATGGTGGGTTCATACCACACAATGCACTGAGGGCGAGATGGTGGATTCATACCACACAATGCACTGAGGGCGAGATGGTGGATTCATACCAAACAATGCACTGAGGGCGAGATGGTGGATTCATACCACACAATGCACTGACAGCGAGACGGTGGATTCATAACACACAATGCACTGACAGCGAGACGGTGGATTCATAACACACAATGCACTGACAGCGAGATGGTGGATTCATACCACACAATGCACTGAGGGCGAGATGGTGGATTCATACCAAACAATGCACTGACAGCGAGATGGTGGATTCATACCACACAATGCACTGACGGCGAGATGGTGGATTCATATCAAACAATGCACTGAGGGCGAGATGGTGGATTCATACCACACAATGCACTGACAGCGAGATGGTGGATTCATACCACACAATGCACTGACAGCGAGATGGTGGATTCATACCAAACAATGCACTGACAGCGAGATGGTGGATTCATACCACACAATGTACTGAGGGCGAGATGGTGGATTCATACCACACAATGCACTGACAGCGAGATGGTGGATTCATACCACACAATGCACTGACAGCGAGATGGTGGATTCATACCACACAATGCACTGAGGGCGAGATGGTGGATTCATACCAAACAATGCACTGAGGGCGAGATGGTGGATTCATCCACACAATGCACTGACAGCGAGATGGTGGATTCATACCACACAATGCACTGAGGGCGAGATGGTGGATTCATACCAAACAATGCACTGAGGGTGAGATGGTGGATTCATACTAAACAATGCACTGAGGGCGAGATGGTGGATTCATACCACACAATGCACTGAGGGCGAGATGGTGGATTCATACCACACAATGCACTGACAGCGAGATGGTGGATTCATACCACACAATGCACTGACGGCGAAATGGTGGATTCATACCACACAATTCACTGACAGCGAGATGGTGGATTCATACCACACAATGCACTGACAGCGAGATGGTAGATTCATACCACACAATGCACTGACAGCGAGATGGTGGATTCATACCACACAATGCATTGAGGACGAGGTGATGGATTCATACCACACAATGCACTGACAGCGAGATGGTGGATTCATACCACACAATGCACTGACAGCGAGATGGTGGATTCATACCAAACAATGCACTGAGGGCGAGATGGTGGATTCATACCAAACAATGCACTGAGGGCGAGATGGTGGATTCATACCACACAATGCACTGACAGCGAGATGGTGGATTCATACCACACAATGCACTGACGGCGAAATGGTGGATTCATACCACACAATTCACTGACAGCGAGATGGTGGATTCATACCACACAATGTACTGAGGGCGAGATGGTAGATTCATACCACACAATGCACTGACAGCGAGATGGTGGATTCATACCACACAATGCATTGAGGACGAGATGATGGATTCATACCACACAATGCACTGACAGCGAGATGGTGGATTCATACCACACAATGCACTGACAGCGAGATGATGGATTCATACCAAACAATGCACTGAGGGCGAGATGGTGGATTCATACCAAACAATGCACTGAGGGCGAGATGGTGGATTCATACCAAACAATGCACTGACAGCGAGATGGTGGATTCATACCACACAATGCACTGAGGGCGAGATGGTGGATTCATACCACACAATGCACTGACGGCGGCGAGATGGTGGATTCATACCACACAATGCACTGAGGGTGAGATGGTGGATTCATACCAAACAATGCACTGACAGCGAGATGGTGGATTCATACCACACTATGCACTGACGGCGAGATGGTGGATTCATACCACACAATGCACTGAGGGGCGAGATGTTGGATTCATACCACACAATGCACTGACAGCGAGATGGTGGATTCATACCACACAATGCACTGACGGCGAGATGGTGGATTCATACCAAACACCGGTCAGTTGCATTAAACGTTTACTTCTCGTTCAAAAACCAATGGCAAACTACTGAACTTAAGATTTCCTGAAAAATTTACCTGGAGTTTATCTCAATGTCCTGATAAAGACATGCAACATTTGTTTGTCCTGTATTATATCATATCTTGTGTGTCACATAACCCATTTCATGTAAATCACACCCTACTGTTTTATATCGTGGCTTATGTATTTCATAACCCATTTCATGTTAGTCACACCCCACTGTATTATATCGTGGCTTGTGTATTTCATAACCCATTTCATGTAAGTCACACTCCACTGTATTATATTGTGGCTTGTGTATTTCATAACCCATTTCATGTAAGTCGCACACCACTGTATTATATCGTGTCTTGTGTGTCTCATAACCCAATTCATGTAAATCACACCCCACTGTATTATATCGTGTCTTGTGTATATCATAACCCATTTCATGCAAGCCACACCCCACTGCCATTTATATATCTCAACAATGAACTTACCCAAAAGCAAGCATCCAGAACTGCTCCTTCATATTTATGTAATCCACGGACCCCTGACTCAAACGCATATGTGTATATGTAGTTGGCAAATGAAGACTGGGGAATAGAACGTTTCACTGACATGAGTACATATAACTGTGGCAAATCAACATCTATGGCTTCTGCTAGCAAATGTAAACACATGATATAAGTCACACTGTTGTTATCTGTTATACAGCCCCTACATCACAGATACAAGTCACACTGTTGTTATCTGTTATACAGCCCCTGCGTCACAGATACAAGTCACACTGTTGTTATCTGTTATACAGCCCCTGCGTCACAGATACAAGTCACACTGTTGTTATCTGTTATACAGCCCCTACATCACAGATACAAGTCACACTGTTGTTATCTGTTATACAGCCCCTGCGTCACAGATACAAGTCACACTGTTGTTATCTGTTATACAGCCCCTGCGTCACAGATACAAGTCACACTGTTGTTATCTGTTATACAGCCCCTACATCACAGATACAAGTCACACTGTTGTTATCTGTTATACAGCCCCTACATCACAGATACAAGCTACACTGTTTTTATCTGTTATATAGCCCCTACATCACAGATACAAGTCACACTGTTGTTATCTGTTATACAGCCCCTACATCACAGATACAAGTTACACTATTGTTATCTGTTATACAGCCCCTACATCACAGATACAAGTCACACTGTTGTTATCTGTTATATAGCCCCTACATCACAGATACAAGCTACACTGTTTTTATCTGTTATATAGCCCCTACATCACAGATACAATTTACACTATTGTTATCTGTTATACAGCCCCTACATCACAGATACAAGCCACACTGTTGTAATCTGTTATATAGCCCCTACATCACAGATACAAGTTACACTATTGTTATCTGTTATACAGCCCCTACATCACAGATACAAGTCACACTGTTGTTATCTGTTATACAGCCCCTACATCACAGATACAAGCTACACTGTTTTTATCTGTTATATAGCCCCTAAATCACAGATACAAGTCACACTGTTGTTATCTGTTATACAGCCCCTACATCACAGATACAAGTTACACTATTGTTATCTGTTATACAGCCCCTACATCACAGATACAAGTCACACTGTTGTTATCTGTTATATAGCCCCTACATCACAGATACAAGCTACACTGTTTTTATCTGTTATATAGCCCCTACATCACAGATACAAGTTACACTATTGTTATCTGTTATACAGCCCCTACATCACAGATACAAGCCACACTGTTGTTATCTGTTATATAGCCCCTACATCACAGATACAAGTTACACTATTGTTATCTGTTATACAGCCCCTACATCACAGATACAAGTCACACTGTTTTTATCTGTTATACAGCCCCTACATCACAGATACAAGTTACACTATTGTTATCTGTTATACAGCCCCTACATCACAGATACAAGTCACACTGTTGTTATCTGTTATACAGCCCTGCGTCACAGATACAAGTCAAATGTTGTTATCTGTTATACAGCCCCTACATCACAGATACAAGTTATACTGTTGTTATCTATTATACAGCCCCTACATCACAGATACAAGTCACTCTGTTGTTATCTGTTACACAGCCCCTACGTCATAGGTGGAGATTTTAACCATTTGACTTAGGCTCCCAGGTCTATCCGGCCTAATATTTTTTAAAGTAAAACATTAAAGGACATATCTACAAACCTTAGACGACTTGGAATTAAGGTGCTAGACCAGTGGTTCTCAACCGGTGGGGAATTCCCCCCCCCCCCCCCAGGGGGGAATTTTGGGGTTTCCAGGGGGGGGGGATGAAGATTATTTCAAGATCGCGTTAATACAAGAACCGATTACTTGATCTTGTTTTTCCTTTCATACTTTACGCTTCTGTACGCATCACCCTTCTGAAATTCATTTTATAACGTAAGTAGATCCGCAAATCACATTTTATGTAGATGTCTATACTTGTTTTAGTATGTGCTATTAAATTTAGCTTCAATTATTACGTATACCGTGTAGGGGCAGGGGGAAATGTTTAGGGAGGAAATACAAAGGGGGGGGGGGGGGGGAATGACGTTCTAAAATATGGTAAGGGGGAATGATGTCCTAAAAATATTGTGAAGAGGGGGGGGGGGGGGGGGGGGGGGGGGGGGGGAAATGACAATCCCTAAAAATATGGTGAAGGGGGGAACTGACCTAAAACAGGTTGAGAACCACTGTGCTAGACGTATACAGTCAAACCTCGGTTTTCGTCGGTAATCCGTCCGAAAACAATCGTCGAAATTCGAAACCGACGAAAACTGAGGCAATTATTTCCATATGAATCAATGTAAATGCAATTAATTCGTTCTAGAAACTCCAAAATACATACCAAAAAACACATTTTATAGAGAATAAATATAGTGTTTAATACTATCTTTCATTCCTCCAACCTTGTCCGAACTCGCACCATCGCCGTGCCCAGTAACACTGTGTTTGCCAGTGAGCCTGTTGAATGTTACTGCTGGCCTTAAAATCACTAAGTATACTAGCACTCGTACCAAGCACTTTCTTACTGAGATCGGCATACAACAGTCTGGCCTTTTCACATATGATTGCCTCCGAAACAGAATCGCCATCTAACTGTTTTTGATTTATCCAAGCTAATAATAACCATTCAACATCTTAAATTGTTTGCAATCTCTGTTCCGTTAGCACATTCACGCCTTAGGCTACATTTGCCTCCTTTATTGCTGTTTGCTTTCCGCCACAATGCAAGTTCATCGTGGATGGCGAACTTCCTGTACATGCAAGCCGATTTCAGCAATCGTAACTGCCGCTCACGTATGTTATTATTAGCAAGTGATGCTCACACAACGAAAAACAACGCCAAACTGAGCCAAACGCGTGGGTCCCTTTGTTTTCGCAGAATTAGCAGCGAGGTCGCGTGGACACGTGGACGAAATCCGAGGCAGACGACGAAAACCGAAACACATTTTTCGCGGAGAAAAGAATCGACGAAACCCGAAACCGACGGCAACGAAAACCGAGGTTTGAATATATCGTGGACGCTGTGGTCAGTGTCATGTTGGCCGCCTGTACATCCTAAGACATCCACTGATACCCGTGTAAGGCCGGGTTGACAGAGGAGACACGGTCAGTTATTCAAAGTTTGCTTCTGAGCGAATTAGAAACCACTACCACCGGGCAATCCATAGATGCTCAGTCTCAGGCAGCAGATGTCGCAAAGTGTAGGTGCCAGTCGTTGAACAGACACACTGGTTGTAAAACACGTCGACTCTGTCCTGCCATACAACACCCCACTCCCCCACTCCCCCCCCCCCCCCCCCCCCCACAGCCATTACCGAGTCCACACTTAACACCTTAAACCTCAACAGACAAATATGGTGGAGGGGTTCTCCTGAATCTAAGAAAATTCAGCAAAGAAGACAGTCTGTACCAACTGGAAGGTTTTCAAGTGACTTCAGAGCAGACAGGGGAACCGAAAACTGCAGCAGAAATGTTGTTAACAGAGAGAAATAAAGAGAAACCAAACAAAAAATATAGCTATCTTTACAGAACCGAAATCAGTTGTTACAATACTGAAGAGAAGAAACGGTATAGAACTTGCTGACCTAAGGGTATAACTATATGAACTATGCCAGAAATCCGAAAGGTGATGTTATACAATGGACTCACTCACTATGTAACATACCCGGAAATGGAGAAGTCCACAGATTGACAAAGTAAGGTAAAAGACTACCTCAGCCTGATATAGACATAACTATGATGGGTCCAATATATTTATGAAAAGAAATTATAGAGCGGATGCTAGGATGTACAGACCAGATGGAAACAGAGGAAGAGGCCGACCACGTAAACGTTGGACGGAGGGAATAGCAGAGTCCATGGGAATATCGATATATGAAGCCCATAATCTGGCACTCTCACGATGTTTATACTTCACCTCGACACCGCAAGGTACAAGAGGAACATGATGAGATGAGATGAGATGAGCTAGGAAGAAGAAGGCCAAAGAGAAGATGGGTGAAGGATATGGCGGATGATCTCCAAATGGATGTATCGGACGCGAGACATCCTGCTTATGAAGTTATCCGGATGGTTGTTATAGGAGCGAGGCTTCTGCAAGGGACATGCTACTGAATGAATGAATAAATGAATGGAGGAATGAATGAATGAATGAATGAATGAATTATAGAGCCAAATAGAAACCAGAGCATCCAGGCCTCCCGAAAGAGAGGCACATTGACAACTCTACCTAGGAGAACAAACAACAATATTCAGACTCAGAATGGGACACAACAGGCTGAAATGCCATGTTTAATAAACTACAGATCGGTGATAATGATGAATTTAACTGTGGAACTGGTTAAATATGACAGCTAAACCATGGTTTCAAGAGTGTCCGACATACAGAACAGAGACAAACTAGTTTGGCCTACACCTGTTCTATTTGAGGACAAACTCTAGGGGATGATAACAAGCTCCCGGTGTGCGAAGATGAAGACGAAGAAGTGCTGTTTATAAAGCAGTGTTCTGCGATGTACAGATCTGGAAGAATGTCGATATGTTATATTTTATCATCACTGTATTCTAATAATGTTTCTGCAGCCTTTAAGTTTAACCTTTGATTGTTTGTAAAATGGTCTCTGGTTCACTTTCATGAACCTACTATATTACCCATAATATTGTTGCCAAGAATACCCTCCTAAGTCACCTATCTATTCTCCAGGCAGACCCAGTCACTCGCGATGTCTTTTCAGAGGCCCCCCCCCCCCCCCTTTCACCTGGTGGCTTACAGGCGGGATCGTAACCTCAGGGATGTGCTGGTCCATAGCAGTCTACCTCAACCTCAACAGTCTCTTCCTGGCACGATGGCTTGTCTTCGATCACGTTGTAAGACCTTCCCTCATTTACTTCAAACCCAGAGTCTGGCATTCCCTAAGACCACTTTCCACATTCGTGAGGGTTTCTCACGCACGAGTCGCAACGTTATATATGGGATCATCTGCATACGTTGCGACATGAGATATACTGGAGAAATAGATCCACGTCTTGCTGACAGATTTAGACAACACCTATCTGATATCAACAGTGGTGCCAAGAAATCGGTATCCACACACATTAGCAGTTTTGACCCCTTTGGCATGGCAGGCATACAGATCACGGCGCTCAGATCGTGCGCATCTCACGAACGTGATCGTAAGACATTGGAAAACCGCCTCATCTTCCAGTTGGGTTCACGTTCACAATCCCCCCCCCCCCCCCCCCCCCCCCCCCCCCCACAGCCTCAATGTCCAACATAGTTTCATTTAACTTCCACCCTCCCCTCCACCCTTTTCCACCCCCGAAGTTGTATAGCCCACTAGAAAAACGTGAGAGTGTATCCTTTACAGAACGTAGCAATCAACGCTAGCACTAATTTTGCTGCTTGTTATTTCTTGGCAGGTTTGCTGTCGGTGGCTTGCTTTCTGAGCGACCGGCACTCATGCCATTCTATGCAAACCAACGCAGGGCGGACTGCATTCCAAGCGCCAACCGCCGTGTTCCTACGCGGTATGCGGGAGTGCGTACTATACCTCGCCACAGAGCCGGCTGTAGTTCACAGCTAATCCGCTTTTCACCATTCGCTCACATGGGCGTCCCCCATCCCTCTCACCGGGCGGCAAAGCCAATCCCTGTCGCCCATCGACCCGTTTAAACCATATATCCGGTTCTTTCCATTCACATCAAATGGTAAGCGCTTAACCAGGATTCGGATAAGTAACCTTTGTATTTTCACGTAGTGTTTCTCGTGTAGTTGTGTTTCTGTTTGTTCTGTGCTCACGAAGGCTTTGGCTGCAACGTCCATTTTGTTTCTTGTAATCTTGTTCTAGTAAAGCTCACAATATACTTCTCGTGTTTGTTTGTTTTTTTTTTTTGTTTTTTGTTTTTTTGTTTTTTGTTTTTTTTTTTTGGGGGGGGGGGGGGGGGGGGGGTGGTGATTTCATTCTCTTGATTCTTCATACATATTGCCACTAAAACCATGTATGTTTTTGTGTTGTTTGATCTAATCTGTGTGCTAAGTGGTGAGTCTAGGTTTCATGCTGTTTAATTAATATGTCTGCCATGGGAGTCTAGGTTCTTCAAGCTGTTTAATCTAATCGTTTGCCAGTGGTGAGTCTAGGTTCGTCATGCTGTTTAATATAATCTGTTTGCCAATGGTGAGTCTAGGTCTTCTGCTGTTTAATAATCTGTTGCCAGTGAGTGAGTCTAGGTTTTCACGCCTGTTAAATCTAATCTGTTGCAGTGGTGAATCTAGGTTCTTCATTGCTGTTTAATCTAACTCTGTTGGCCAGTGGTGAGTCTAGGTTCTCATGCTGTTTAATCTATTGTTTGCCAGTGGTGAATCTAGGTTCTTCATGCTGTTTAATCTAATAGGTCTGCCAGTGTGGAGTCTGGGTTATTCATGCTGTTTAATCTATCTGTTTGCCAGTGGTGAGTCTAGTTCTTTCATGCTGTTAATCTAATATGTCTGTAGTGGTGAGTCTAGGTTCTCATGCTGTTTAAAAATATGTCTGCCAGTGGTGCGTCTAGGTTCTTCATACTGTTTAATATAATATATCTGCTAGTGGTGAGTCTAGGTTCTTCATACTGTTTAATATAATATTTTTGCCAGTGGTGAGTCTAGGTTCTTCATGCTGTTTAATATAATATGTCTGCAGTGGTGAGTCTAGGTTTCTTCATGCTGTTTATCTAATCTGTTTGCCAGTGGTGAGTCTAGGTTCTTCATGCTGTTTAATCTAATCTGTTTGCTCAGTGGTGAGTCTAGGTTCTTCAATGCTGTTTAATCTAATCTTTTTGCCAGTGGTGGAGTCTAGGTTCTTCATGCTGTTTAATCTAATATGTCTTGCCAGTGTTGATTGAGTCTAGGTTCTTCTATGCTGTTTAATCTAATATATCTTGCCAGTGGTGAGTCTAGGTCTTCATGGCTCGCTTTTAATCTCATCCTGTTTGCCAGTTGGTTAAGTCTAGGTTGCTTCATCGCTCCTCTGTTTAATCTAATCTACTTTCGCCTAGTGGTGAGGTCTAGGTTCTTCATGCTTGTTTAATCTAATCTGTTTGCCAGTGGTGAGTCTAGGTTCTCATGCTGTTAATATAATATATCTGCCAGTGGTGAGTCTAGGTTCTTCATGCTGTTTAATCTAATCTGTTGCCAGTGGTGAGTCTAGGTTTCTTCATCGACTGTTTAATATAATCTGTTTTGCCAGTGGTGAGTCTAGGTTCTTCATGCTGTATAATAATCTGTTTGCCAGTGGTGAATCTAGGTTCTTCATGCTGTTTAATATAATCTGTTTGCCAGTGGTGAATCTAGGTTTCTTCATGCTGTTTAATATAATCTGTTTGCCAGTGGTGAGTCTAGGTTCTTCACGCTGTTTAATTTAATCTGTCTTGCCAGGGGTGAATCTAGGTTCTCATGCTGTTTAATATAATCTGTCTTGCCAGTGGTGAGGTCTTAGGTTCTTCACGCTGTTAATTAATCTGTTTGCCAGTGGTGATCTAGGTTCTTCATGCTGTTTAATATAATCTGTCTTGCCAGTGGTGAGTCTAGGTTCTTCCTGCTGTTTAATCTAATATGTTTTGCCAGGGTGAATCTAGTCTTCATGCTGTTAAAATAATATGTCTGCCAGTGGTGAGGTCTAGGTTCTTCATGCGTTTAATATAATCTGTTTGTCCAGTGTGAGTTAGGTCTTCACGCCTATTAATCTTACTCTGTTGCCCGTGGTGTGAGTCTAGGTTCTTATGCTGGTTAATCTAATCTGTTGCCAGTGGTGAGTCTAGGTTCTTCAGCTGTTGAATCTAAATATGTCTGCCAGTGGTGAGTCTTAGGTTTTCATGCTGTTTAAACTAAATATATATGCAGTGGTGAGTTAGATTCTTCATGTGTTTAATCTAATCTGTTGCCAGTAGTGGTGAGTCATGAGTCTAGGTTTCTCAAGCTGTTTAATAATATCTTTGCCAGTGGTGAGTTAGTTCTTCATGCTGGTTTAATCATTAATATGTCTTGCCAGTGCGTGAGTCTAGGTTCTTCATGCTGTTTAATCTCATATGGCTGCCAGTGGTGAGTATAGTTCTTCATGCTGTTTAATATAATCTGTTTGCAGTGGTGAGTCTAGGTTCTTCACTGCTGTTTAATATAATCTGTTTGCCTAGTGGTGAGTCTAGGTTCTTCATGCGTTTAATCTAATCTGTTTGCCAGTGGTGATCTAGGTTCTTCATGCTGTTTAATCTAATCTGTTTGCCAGTGGTGAGTCTAGGTTCTTCACGCTGTTTAATCTAATCTGTTTGCCACTGGTGAGTCTAGGTTCTTCAAGCTGTTTAATCTAATATATTTGCTAGTGGCGAGTCTAGGTTCTTCATGCTGTTTAATCTAATCTGTTTGCCAGTGGTGAGTCTAGGTTCTTCATGCTGTTTAAACTAATAGTCTGCCAGTGGTGAGTCTAGGTTCTTCATACTGTTTAATATAATATGTTTGCCAGTGGTGAGTCTAGGTTCTTCATGCTGTTTAATATAATATATCTGCCAGTGGTGAGTCTAGGTTCTTCATACTGTTTAATATAATATATCTGCCAGGGGAGTCTAGCGTTCTTCATGCGTTTAAAATAAATCTGTTTCGACATGGTGAGTCTAGGTTCTTCATGCTGTTTAATCTAATCTGTTTGCAGTGGTGAATTCTAGGTTCTTCATGCTGTTTAATATAATCTGTTTGCCAGTGGTGAATCTAGGTTCTTCATGCTGTTTAATATAATCTGTTTTTGCCCCAGTGAGTGGTGAATTGTCCTCTTTACTCTAGTAGGTTTTAGGTTCCTTCACGCCGGTTTGTTTTCGTTTTGTGTTTAATCTAATCTGTTTGCCAGTGGTGAATCTAGGTTCGTATGCTGTTTAATATAATCTGTTTGCCAGTTGTGAATCTAGGTTCTCAGGCTGTTTAATATAATCTGTTTGCAGTGGTGAGTCTAGGTTCGCACGCTGTTTATCTAATCGTTTGCCAGTGGTGATCTAGGTCGGCATGAGGTTTTAATATAATCTGTTTGCCCAGTGCGGAGTCTAGGTTTTCATGCTGTTTAATTAATCTGTTTGCCAGTGGTGAATCTAGGTCTTCATGCTGTTTAAACTAATATCTTCTGCCAGTGGTGAGTCTAGGTTCTTCATGCTGTTTAATATAATCTGTTTGCCAGTGGTGAGTCTAGGTTCTTCACGCTATTTAATCTAATCTGTTTGCCAGTGGTGAGTCTAGGTTCTTCATGCTGTTTAATCTAATCTGTTTGCCAGTGGTGAATCTAGGTTCTTCATGCTGGTTAATCTAATCTGTTTGCCAGTGGTGAGTCTAGGTTCTTCATGCTGTTTAATCTAATATGTCTGCCAGTGGTGAGTCTAGGTTCTTCATGCTGTTTAAACTAATATATCTGCCAGTGGTGAGTCTAGATTCTTCATGCTGTTTAATCTAATCTGTTTGCCCAGTGTGAGTCTAGGTTCTTCAAGCTGTTTAATATAATATGTTTGCCAGTGGTGAGTCTAGGTTCTTCATGCTGTTTAATCTAATATGTCTGCCAGTGGTGAGTCTAGGTTCTTCATGCTGTTTAATCTAATATGGCTGCCAGTGGGAGTCTAGGTTCTTCATGGTTTAATATAATCTGGGATGCCAGTGGTGAGGCTAGTTTCTTCACGCTGTTTAACTATCTGTGCCAGTGGTGGAGGTTAGGTTCTTCATGCTGTTTAATCTAATCTGTTTAGCCAGTGGTGAATCTAGGTTCTTCATGCGGTTTAATTATAATCTGTTGCCCAGTGGTGAGTATAGGTTATTCACGCTGTTTAATCTAATCGTTTTGCACTGGTGAGTCTAGGTCTCAAGCTGTTTAGATCTAATATATCTGCTAGTGGCGAGTCTAGGTTCTCTATTTTTGGGCTGTTTAATATTTATCTGTTGCGTGGTGAGTCTAGGTTCTCATGCTGTTTAAACTAATATGTCTGCCCGTGGTGAGCTAGGTCTTCATGCTGTTTAATATTAATATGTTCGCCAGTGGGAGTCTAGGTTCTTCATGTGTTTAATCTAATCTGTTTGCTAGTGGTGAGTCTAGGTCTCACGCTGTTAATCTAATCTGTTTGCCAGTGGTGAATCTAGGTTCTTCATGCTGTTTAATCTAATCTGTTTGCCAGTGGTGAGTCTAGGTTCTTCATGCTGTTTAATATAATCTGTTTGCCCGTGGTGAGTCTAGGTTTCTTCACGCTGTTTAATCTAATCTGTTTGCCAGTGGTGAATCTAGGTTCTTCATGCTGTTTAATATAATCTGTTTGCCAGTTGTGAATCTAGGTTCTTCATGCTGTTTAATATAATCTGTTTTGCCAGTGGTGAGTCTAGGTTCTTCACGCTGTTAATCTAATCTGTTTGCCAGTGGTGAATCTAGGTTCTTCATGCTGTTTAATATAATCTGTTTGCCAGTGGGAGTCTAGGTTCTTCATGCTGTTTAATCTAATCTGTTTGCCAGTGGTGAATCTAGGTTCTTCATGCTGTTTAAACTAATATGTCTGCCAGTGGTGAGTCTAGGTTCTTCATGCTGTTTAATATAATCTGTTTGCCAGTGGTGAGTCTAGGTTCTTCACGCTATTTAATCTAATCTGTTTGCCAGTGGTGAGTCTAGGTTCTTCATGCTGTTTAATCTAATCTGTTTGCCAGTGGTGAATCTAGGTTCTTCATGCTGGTTAATCTAATCTGTTTGCCAGTGGTGAGTCTAGGTTCTTCATGCTGTTTAATCTAATATGTCTGCCAGTGGTGAGTCTAGGTTCTTCATGCTGTTTAAACTAATATATCTGCCAGTGGTGAGTCTAGATTCTTCATGCTGTTTAATCTAATCTGTTTGCCAGTGGTGAGTCTAGGTTCTTCAAGCTGTTTAATATAATATGTTTGCCAGTGGTGAGTCTAGGTTCTTCATGCTGTTTAATCTAATATGTCTGCCAGTGGTGAGTTCAGGTTCTTCATGCTGTTTAATCTAATCTGGCTGCCAGTGGTGAGTCTAGGTTCTTCATGCTGTTTAATATAATCTGTTTGCCAGTGGTGAGTCTAGGTTCTTCACTCTGTTTAATATAATCTGTTTGCCATGTGGTGAGTCTAGGTTCTTCATGCTGTTTAATCTAATCTGTTTGCCAGTGGTGAATCTAGGTTCTTCATTGCTGTTTAATCTAATCTGTTGCAGTGTGTGAGTCTAGTTTCTTCACGCTGTTTAATCTAATCTGTTTTGCCACTGGTGAGTCTAGTTTCTTCAAGCTGTTTAATCTAATATATCTGCTAGTGGCGCAGTCTAGGTTCTTCATGCTGTTTAATATAATCTGGTTTGCCCAGTGGTGAGTCTAGGTTCTTCCTGCTGTTTAAACTAATATGTCTGCCAGTGGTGAGTCTAGGTTCTTCATGCTGTTAATATAATCTGTTTGCACGTGGTGAGTCTAGGTTCTCATGCTGTTTAATATAATATATCTGCCAGTGGTGCGTCTAGGTTCTTCATGCTGTTTAATCTAATATGTTCTGCCAGTGGTGAGTCTAGGTTCTTCATGCTGTTTAATATAATCTGTTTGCCAGTGGTGAGTCTAGGTTCTTCATGCTGTTTAATCTAATCTGTTTGCCAGTGGTGAATCTAGGTTCTTCATGCTGTTAATATAATCTGTTTTGCAGTGGTGAATCTAGGTTCTTCATGCTGTTTATATAATCTGTTTGCCAGTGGTGAGTCTAGGTCTTCACGCTGTTTAATCTAATCTGTTTGCCAGTGGTGAATCTAGGTTCTTCATGCTGTTTAATATAATCTGTTTTGCCAGTTGTGAATCTATGTTCTTCATGCTGTTAATATAATCTGTTTGCCAGTGGTGAGTCTAGGTTCTTCACGCTGTTTAATCTAATCTGTTTGCCAGTGGTGAATCTAGGTTCTTCATGCTGTTTAATATAATCTGTTTGCCAGTGGTGGAGTCTAGGTTCTTCACGCTGTTTAATCTAAATCTGTTGCCAGTGGTGAATCTAGGTTCTTTCATGCTGTTTAACTCTATCTGTTTGCCAGTGGTGAGTCTAGGTTCTTCATGCTGTTAATATAATCTATCTTGCCAGTGGTGAGTCTAGGTTCTTCATGCTGTTTAATCTAATATTCTGCCAGTGGTGAGTCTCGGTTCTTCATGCTGTTTAATATAATCTGTTGCCAGTGGTGAGTCTAGGTTCTTCATGCTGCTTAATCTAATCTGTTTGCAATGGTGATCTAGGTTCTTCATGCTGTTTAATATAATCTGTTTGCCAGTGGTGAATCTAGGTTCTTCATGCTGTTTAATATAATGTTTGCAGTGGTGAGTCTAGTTCTTCACGCTGTTTAATTAATCTGTTTGCAGTGGTGAATCTAGGTTCTTCATGCTGTTTAATCTAATCTGTTTGCCAGTGGTGAGTCTAGGTTCTTCATGCGTTTAATATAATCTGTTTGCCAGTGGGAGTCTAGGTTCTCATGCTGTTTAATCTAATCTGTTGCCAGTGGTGAATCTAGGTTCTTCATGCTGTTAAACTAATATGTCTGCCAGTGGTGAGTCTAGGTTCTTCATGCTGTTTAATATAATATGTTTGCCAGTGGTGAGTCTAGGTTCTTCACGCTATTTAATCTAATCTGTTGCCAGTGGTGAATCTAGGTTCTTCATGCTGGTTAATCTAATCTGTTTGCCAGTGGTGAGTCTAGGTTCTTCATGCTGATAAACTAATATGTCTGCAGTGGTGAGTCTAGGTTCTTCATGCTGTTAATCTAATATGTCTTGCCAGTGGTGAGTCTAGGTTCTTCATGCTGTTTAATCTAATCTGTTTGCCAGTGGTGAGTCTAGGTTCTTCATGCTGTTTAATCGAATATGTCTGCCAGTGGTGAGTCTAGGTTCTTCATGCTGTTTAAACTAATATATCTGCCAGTGGTGAGTCTAGGTTCTTCATGCTGTTTAATCTAATCTGTTTGCCAGTGGTGAGTCTAGGTTCTTCATGCTGTTTAATCTAATATGTCTGCCAGTGGTGAGTCTAGGTTCTTCATGCTGTTTAATCTAATATGGCTGCTAGTGGTGAGTCTAGGTTCTTCATGCTGTTTAATATAATCTGTTTGCCAGTGGTGAGTCTAGGTTCTTCACGCTGTTTAATCTAATCTGTTTGCCAGTGGTGAGTCTAGGTTCTTCATGCTGTTTAATCTAATCTGTTTGCCAGTGGTGAATCTAGGTTCTTCATGCTGTTTAATCTAATCTGTTTGCCAGTGGTGAGTCTAGGTTCTTCACGCTGTTTAATCTAATCTGTTTGCCACTGGTGAGTCTAGGTTCTTCAAGCTGTTTAATCTAATATATCTGCTAGTGGCGAGTCTAGGTTCTTCATGCTGTTTAATATAATATGTTTGCCAGTGGTGAGTCTAGGTTCTTCATGCTGTTTAAACTAATATGTCTGCCAGTGGTGAGTCTAGGTTCTTCATGCTGTTTAATATAATCTGTTTGCCAGTGGTGAGTCTAGGTTCTTCATGCTGTTTAATATAATATGTTTGCCAGTGGTGAGTCTAGGTTCTTCAAGCTGTTTAATCTCATCTGTTTGCCAGTGGTGATTCTAGGTTCTTCATGCTGTTTAATCTAATATGTCTGCCAGTGGTGAGTCTAGGTTCTTCATGCTGTTTAATCTAATATGTCTGCCATTGGTGAGTCTAGGTTCTTCATGCTGTTTAATATAATCTGTTTGCCAGTGGTGAGTCTAGGTTCTTCACGCTGTTTAATCTACTCTGTTTGCCAGTGGTGAGTCTAGGTTCTTCATGCTGTTTAATCTAATCTGTTTGCCAGTGGTGAATCTAGGTTCTTCATGCTGTTTAATCTAATCTGTGTGCCAGTGGTGAGTCTAGGTTCTTCATGCTGTTTAAACTAATATGTCTGCCAGTGGTGAGTCTAGGTTCTTCATGCTGTTTAATCTAATCTGTTTGCCAGTGGTGAGTCTAGGTTCTTCATGCTGTTTAAACTAATATGTCTGCCAGTGGTGAGTCTATGTTCTTCATGCTGTTTAATATAATCTGTTTGCCAGTGGTGAGTCTAGGTTCTTCACGCTGTTTAATCTAATCTGTTTGCCAGTGGTGAATCTAGGTTCTTCATGCTGTTTAATATAATCTGTTTGCCAGTGGTGAGTCTAGGTTCTTCATGCTGTTTAATCTAATCTGTTTGCCAGTGGTGAGTCTAGGTTCTTCATGCTGTTTAATATAATATATCTGCCAGTGGTGAGTCTAGGTTCTTCATGCTGTTTAATCTAATATGTCTGCCAGTGGTGAGTCTAGGTTCTTCATGCTGTTTAATATAATCTGTTTGCCAGTGGTGAGTCTAGGTTCTTCATGCTGTTTAATCTAATCTGTTTGCCAGTGGTGAATCTAGGTTCTTCATGCTGTTTAATATAATCTGTTTGCCAGTGGTGAATCTAGGTTCTTCATGCTGTTTAATATAATCTGTTTGCCAGTGGTGAGTCTAGGTTCTTCACGCTGTTTAATCTAATCTGTTTGCCAGTGGTGAATCTAGGTTCTTCATGCTGTTTAATATAATCTGTTTGCCAGTGGTGAGTCTAGGTTCTTCACGCTGTTTAATCTAATCTGTTTACCAGTGGTGAATCTAGGTTCTTCATGCTGTTTAAACTAATATGTCTGCCAGTGGTGAGTCTAGGTTCTTCACGCTGTTTAATCTAATGTGTCTGCCAGTGGTGAGTCTATGTTCTTCATGCTGTTTAAACTAATATATCTGCCAGTGGTGAATCTAGGTTCTTCATGCTGTTTAATATAATCTGTTTGCCAGTGGTGAGTCTAGGTTCTTCACGCTGTTTAATCTAATCTGTTTGCCAGTGGTGAATCTAGGTTCTTCATGCTGTTTAATATAATCTGTTTGCCAGTGGTGAGTCTAGGTTCTTCATGCTGTTTAATCTAATCTGTTTGCCAGTGGTGAATCTAGGTTCTTCATGCTGTTTAAACTAATATGTCTGCCAGTGGTGAGTCTAGGTTCTTCATGCTGTTTAATATAATCTGTTTGCCAGTGGTGAGTCTAGGTTCTTCACGCTGTTTAATATAATCTGTTTGCCAGTGGTGAGTCTAGGTTCTTCATGCTGTTTAAACTAATATGTCTGCCAGTGGTGAGTCTAGGTTCTTCACGCTTTTTAATCTAATATGTCTGCCAGTGGTGAGTCTAGGTTCTTCATGCTGTTTAAACTAATATATCTGCCAGTGGTGAGTCTAGGTTCTTCATGCTGTTTAATCTAATCTGTTTGCCAGTGGTGAGTCTAGGTTCTTCATGCTGTTTAATATAATCTGTTTGCCAGTGGTGAGTCTAGGTTCTTCATGCTGTTTAATCTAATATGTCTGCCAGTGGTGAGTCTAGGTTCTTCATGCTGTTTAATCTAATATGTCTGCCAGTGGTGAGTCTAGGTTCTTCACGCTGTTTAATCTAATCTGTTTGCCAGTGGTGAGTCTAGGTTCTTCATGCTGTTTAATCTAATCTGTTTGCCAGTGGTGAATCTAGGTTCTTCATGCTGTTTAATCTAATCTGTTTGCCAGTTCTGAGTCTAGGTTCTTCAAGCTGTTTAATCTAATATGTCTGCCAGTGGTGAGTCTAGGTTCTTCATGCTGTTTAATCTAATATGTTTGCCAGTGGTGAATCTAGGTTCTTCATGCTGTTTAATATAATCTGATTGCCAGTGGTGAGTCTAGGTTCTTCACGCTGTTTAATCTAATCTGTTTGCCAGTGGTGAATCTAGGTTCTTCATGTTGTTTAATATAATCTGTTTGCCAGTGGTGAGTCTAGGTTCTTCATGCTGTTCAATCTAATCTGTTTGCCAGTGGTGAGTCTAGGTTCTTCATGCTGTTTAAACTAATATGTCTGCCAGTGGTGAGTCTAGGTTCTTCATGCTGTTTAATACAATCTGTTTGCCAGTGGTGAGTCTAGGTTCTTCATACTGTTTAAACTAATATGTCTGCCAGTGGTGAGTCTAGGTTCTTCATGCTGTTTAATATAATCTGTTTACCAGTGGTGAGTCTAGGTTCTTCACGCTGTTTAATCTAATCTGTTTGCCAGTGGTGAGTCTAGGTTCTTCATGCTGTTTAATCTAATCTGTTTGCCAGTGGTGAATCTAGGTTCTTCATGATGTTTAATCTAATCTGTTTGCCAGTGGTGAGTCTAGGTTCTTCATGCTGTTTAATCTAATCTGTTTGCCAGTGGTGAGTCTAGGTTCTTCAAGCTGTTTAATCTAATGTGTTTGCCAGTGGTGAGTCTAGGTTCTTCATGCTGTTTAATCTAATCTGTTTGCCAGTGGTGAGTCTAGGTTCTTCATGCTGTTTAAACTAATATGTTTGCCAGTGGTGAGTCTAGGTTCTTCATACTGTTTAATATAATCTGTTTGCCAGTGGTGAGTCTAGGTTCTTCATGCTGTTTAATATAATCTGTTTGCCAGTGGTGAGTCTAGGTTCTTCAAGCTGTTTAATATAATCTGTTTGCCAGTGGTGAGTCTAGGTTCTTCATGCTGTTTAATATAATCTGTATGCCAGTGGTGAGTCTAGGTTCTTCACGCTGTTTAATATAATATGTCTGCCAGTGGTGAGTCTAGGTTCTTCACGCTGTTTAATATAATCTGTCTGCCAGTGGTGAGTCTAGGTTCTTCACGCTGTTTAATATAATCTGTCTGCCAGTGGTGAGTGTAGGTTCTTCATGCTGTTTAATCTAATCTGTCTGCCAGTGGTGAGTCTAGGTTCTTCATGCTGTTTAATCTAATCTGTTTGCCAGTGGTGAGTCTAGGTTCTTCATGCTGTTTAATCTAATCTGTCTGCCAGTGGTGAGTCTAGGTTCTTCATGCTGTTTAATATAATATGTCTGCCAGTGGTGAGTCTAGGTTCTTCATGCTGTTTAATCTAATCTGTGTGCTAGTGGTGAGTCTAGGTTCTTCATGCTGTTTAAACTAATATGTCTGCCAGTGGTGAATCTAGGTTCTTCAAGCTGTTTAATATAATCTGTTTGCCAGTGGTGAGTCTAGGTTCTTCATGCTGTTTAATCTAATCTGTGTGCTAGTGGTGAGTCTAGGTTCTTCATGCTGTTTAAACTAATATGTCTGCCAGTGGTGAATCTAGGTTCTTCAAGCTGTTTAATCTAATATGTCTGATAGTGGTGAGTCTAGGTTCTTCAAGCTGTTTAATATAATCTGTTTGCCAGTGATGAGTCTAGGTTCTTCATGCTGTTTAATATAATCTGTTTGCCAGTGGTGAGTCTAGGTTCTTCATGCTGTTTAATCTAATCTGTTTGCCAGTGGTGAAGCTCTGTTCTTCGTGCTGTTTAATCTCCGCTTTTACCTCGCTTTAGTTTAATTTGCTGTTCGTGCTGTATCTTAATCATATCTGCATTTTAATCATTTCTGTATTTTAATCATATCTGTATTTTAATCGTATTTGTACTTTAATCATATTGTATTTTGATCATATTTGTACGCCATTGCATTGAAGTCTCGTGGCTTCTTTCAAAATGTTTAGAACACTCGACTTGGCTGTTCATATTGTTCCGATGTTTACAGTAACGCAATTGTAATATTTCCAAGACCATTTACCTGTAAACCATCGAACACAAACAGCGAATATTTCCAAGACAACTTACCTGTAAACCATCGAACACAAACAGCGATAAGCAGATGAGAAATGTGACCATGACGACCTCGCGGGGGCCGAAAGTAAAGAAGCCATCGCTGCAGCAACCACCGATTGAGTGAACCTGGGAATCTGCAATCATCAGTCACAATCATTCAGTTGTCCATCTCTCTTCTACCGCTCAGTGTAAAGTGAACAGTGTTTGTTTTCCTTTAATTAACTGATAGTTCACTATTGATATGTTGTCAAACAAGATATATGACATCCTTATGAACTCTACGATTATGTACATATATACTCATATACAAAGCGCGTCATCCAGTGGCATGGAATGTCGAAAACGTTCCCACTATTACAGTCTTCCGTGGTGTCTGTTTACCTTCAGCCAGATGTCCTGGTTCTGTTGTTGTTGCTGCTGATGATGATGTTATTGTTGCAGTTGTTGTGTGTAAATTATCTCTCACACTGTGAATTGATCTACCTTGTGGCCTTCCTCTTCTTGGCTTCTTCGGTAAAACTGCCTGCATAGTCATCGTTCTTTCAGACGTGTATGCCTTTGTACATGCCAACAATATTTCATTCTCCTCAACTGTGTTTGTCTTAATGACCAATCTTCTTCAGTAATTAGTATTTATAGTGGGAGTGAGTGAGTGAGTGAGTGAGTGAGTGAGTGAGTGAGTGAGCGAGCGAGCGAGCTGGTGGGTGGGTGGGTGGGTGGGTGAGTGAGTGAGTGAGTGAGCGAGGCGGGCGGGTGGATGGGTGGGTGGGTGGGTGGGTGGGTGAGTGATTGAGTGAGTGAGTGAGTGAGCGAGCGGGCGGGTGGATGGGTGGGTGGGTAGGTGGGTGGATGGGTGGGTGGGTGAGTGAGTGAGTGAGTGAGTGAGTGAGTGAGTGATGGGGGAGGGAGGGAGTGAGGGATGGAAGGAGGAAGGGAGGGAACTGTGAAGTGGATAATATAAGATTGGGCGAATGCCTAGGGAATCCTTGATGGGATGGGTTAGCAGTTTCAATCAACCTTCTTGAGGAGGCCATTGAATGGCTCCTACCCCCATCGTGAAGACCAAGATAGAAAATCTTCAAGTCCCACACGAAATGTATAAAGAAAAGGGCCTCCCTTGAAAGGTGAGGTGATCAGGGAAATCTACCAAAGACACTAGAGAAAAAAATAAACTCACTCCATTACAAAAATGTGTCCTTGTGTATGGATCCCTCCTCACTAAGATCACAACCCAACTGTAACACAGTATTACATAACGAATGTGAACAAGAACTATTGAACAAAACGTCCACAATTTATCAACACCAACTCCAGGTTTCAACACAACAATATATTGAGACAGGTGGTAGGTCACGGGGAAATTCCATGTTTGACCTGTGGATATCAATTACTCAACCAGTAGTTCAAACACAATGCTGGAGAATTCAATCAGTTGTGCAGCAGAAAAAAACTATTCCAAAAGTAAAGAAAGTGGGCCGTAAGACATGGATGACTGAAGAAATTTTACAACTAATGGAAACAAGAAGACAGAACAAAAATAATCCTGCCAAATATGAAGAAATTCACAGAAAAGTCAGAACCTTATGTAAAGAGGCAAAAGAAACATGGCTTGAGAAAAAATTGCAGAGAAATTGAAAAACAACGCAACATTAAAAATTCGAAACTAATGCACTAAAGAATTCAGGAGCTTACTAATCAAAGAACACGTACATCAGCAGGCTGCCTAAAGACAAAAGATGGAAGAGTCATAATAGAAAAAGATCAGATCTTACATGTAGGCCTATGGTCAGATTACGTGAAAAACCTTTATGACGATAACAGAGACGAACAGTATGATTTTCAAAATAATAATGAAGGACCAGCAATTTTAAAGATGGAGGTTCAGAATGCTCTTAACCATATGAAATCTGGCAAGACCCCCAGTTCAAACAGCGTCACAACAGAAATGATTAATGCTGTATAAGAATATGGAATAGATAAAGTTACCAGTCTGCTTAATACAATATATAATACTGGAAATATACCTCAGGAGTTATGTAATTCTGTATTTATTGTAATCCCAAAAAAATCAGGAGCCTTGGAATGTGATCAACATCGAAAAATTAGTATAATGAATCGCATCACGAAGATTCTGCTAAGAATTATCATGCAAAGAGTTAGGAGGAAAATACAACCTGAAATAGGAGAAGAACGGTGTGGGTTTGTAGAAGGAAATGGTACAGTAAATGCTGTGTATATACTGAGAACCGTAATCGAACGTTCTATAGAAGTAAACAAAGATCTACACCTTTGCTTTATTGACTACACAAAGGCTTTCGATAAAGTGAGACATGTCAACATAATAAGGATGCTTGAAGATCTACAAATTGATGGAAAAGATCTTAGACTTGTAAACATCTGTTGGAAACAACAAGCTGCCATAAGAATTGATAATGAAGTAAGCCAATATCTGCCTATTAAGAGAGGTGTGAGACAGGGTTGTGTAATGTCTCCAGATCTGTTTTCCCTGTACAGTGAAAGTATTTTCAGAAATATTGAAGATATGGAAGGAATCAACATTGGGGGACGATGCATCAATAACATTATATATGCAGATGATAAGTCTTGATTGCAGAAAATGAACAGGACCTGCAAAATTTAGTAGATGCGGTAGTTACACACAGTGAACAACTAGGGCTAGAATTAAATTGTAAAAAGACACAGATTATGGTCGTCACTAAAAAGAACGAAATACCACAATGTAATATACAAGTAAATGGGAATATTCTTCAACAAGTGAATAGGTACAATTATCTCGGAACAGTAATAACATCTGATGGGAGATGCCTTGAAGAGATTAGAACAAGAATCGCCATGGCAAAAGTAGCCTTTAGCAAGATGAAAAACACACTGACCAATAAAAAGATGTCAATTGAAACGAGAAAAAGAGTGTTGAGGTGCTACATAGAACCTGTACTTTTATATGGATGTGAAGCTTGGACAATGAGCAGTCAGGCTGAAAAACATCTGATAGCTTTAGATATGTGGTTTCTGAGGAAAATGCAAAGAATATCATGGACAGCCAAAAAGACCAATGAACAAGTCCTTCAAGAAACAAATGAAGATCGTAAACTGATTAGAGACATTAGACGTAGACAGTCACAATCAATTTTTTGGGCATGTTATGAGAAGAAATGATTTGGAGAACTTGGTGACAACTGGTAAGATCGAGGGAAACAGACCAAGGGGAAGACCTAGAAGCAAGTACCTGGATGGCTTGGCCTTGTGGCATGGTCGAGACAGAAACACGGAGCTGATCCACGACTCTGCTGATCGAGTGAGAATGCAGAATATGTGCATCTACTAAATGTTGCAGATCCTGCTCATTGCCTGCAATCAATACTGTATCATCTGCATATCTAATGTTATTGATATTTCGTCCTCCGATGATGATTCCATTTATATCTTCTACATTTCTGAAAATATTTTCACGGAATGGAAAAAAACATCACTGTCTAACCTCTCTTAATGGGCTGATATTGTCCCACTTCATTATAAATCCTTATGGCAGCTTGCTGTTTCCAATATATGTTTTTTATAAGTCTTTCCCATTAATTTGTAGATCTGCAAGCATCTCTACCATACTGACATGTCTTACTCTATCGAAAGCCTTTGTGTAGTCAATAAAGCAAAGATGTAGTTCTTTGTTTACTTGTATAGAACGGTCAATAACTGAACGCAGCATATACACAGCATTTACTGTACCCTTTCCTTCTACAAACCCACATCGTTCTACTCCTAATTTAGGTTGTATGTTCTTCCTCACTCTTTGCATAATAATTCGTAGCAAAACCTTTGTGATGTGACTCATTATACTAATTGTTCGATGTTGATCACATTCCAAGGCTCCTGATTTCTTTGTAATTGCAATAAATACAGAATTATATAATTCTGAAGGTATTTCTCCAACCAACCAAGATACCCATATTATTTTTAAACAGCCTACATGTGAAGACTATTGTTGCGTAACTCAGTATTCGTTAAAAAATTCAACAATTAGAAATGTAGTAACTGAAGAATAAATATTATAATTTCAAATGAAAATATGCTCAGTAACTACAAAACATACGTTTTGTTGACTCCTCTGTGTAGCTGAGGTCATGGCAGTCACTGGAAACAAGGTTAGGTTTCAGTTTCCCCATTTTTTCTTGTAGTATGACGTAAAACACCAGACTCGCGAAACAGAGCTGCAGTAACAACATAGACAGTATGTTTTATATAATTAATGAAGAAATACAATTGAACGTATAAATTGTTACTGATAACACAAGCAAAAGATTTGGTCACGTTACTTCTGCACAGCGGTATACTTGGGAGCAACTAGCATGATTATGTTTCAGTTAGAAAGTCAGCAAGTTGGTAGAATACGAAAATGGTAGTTGGTTGTTTGAGAGCGTCATTCTGTGGCTGAATCATCCAGTTGTATAAGTTTAGTTAGCAGACTGTTAGATGTTCTTTGTGTATGCACAGAGCAGGTAAAATGACAACCATGTTCCCTATTAAGTGCTGAGAGAATTGACCGAGGAGCATACAATGAAGCGACTGTGGCCAGCGTGCCGACGGTGGGTGTCCAGGGAGATGACCTGATACTGCAACATGAACAGAAGAAGCCTGTCCTTGGAACGTCTCACTCTGTACGCCGAAGAAGGATGCTGAACTACTACAGTCCGGTACCATTGCGTTATTCACTGCAATGGAGACATGCATCTTCAACTTCGGCTCGTCATGGAAGTTTCGCCTTCTGCAAGGGAGGGTTGCGCTTGCTATGTTTTTGTTGACATTCCCTTAGAGTTCTTCTTCTTCTTCTTCTGCGTTCATCCGTAGTTTTTTTTTTCTTTTTCGGACGTGATTGCGTTGTGCCTGTTTACAGCAGAGCTGCGTTCTTGCGCCGTTAGGCCGTCACATCCGACTTCTGCGGGCATTTGTTGACCGGGTTAACCTTCCCGGCCATAGCGTTCTAACAGTCAGTGTCCACAAAACGGGAAAATGTGAGTGCTTCATGATACATTGATGTTCTTTTGGAACCTCGAAATTTAATTCGAAGAAAATGCTTACGCCTATTGACTAGATGTGTATTTCTCCATAACAACAATACTTGATCACATACAGTTCGATTAAACCGCGAGTAATTAAACAGCGAGTGTAACAAATTCTTCAATACCTGTATGACATTTCCGACATAGCATCGTGTGAGTTGTGCCGGTCAGCTCCACTAAAAGCACACTGGGGGTCATTGTTTCGTGGCTAATGCGGAGGTTAAATGTGAAGTGCCAATGTGGCTGAGATAGCCGAGCATGTATTTCTAAGCTGCAGGTTTCAGAACACCGATATAATGATAGGATAAGTGTGTAATGTTGGTGAACAATATGTTGCGAAATAAAGGGGAAATGATGTACAGTAGCTCATGTATGTTTCTATTATGTATTTACTTGCATACTTCCTCTCGCGTATACCATGAGCTAAGTCGTACTTACTACTAAAAGAACTATTAAAGAACGGTGTCTGATTGCTTAGGGTATGTAAACCTCCTTCTATCTTGTAGTTCTCTATATTCTTTACCACGTACAGCACGTATAGGTAAGTACACGTATAGGACCCTTTTACTCTCCTTGGGTAGTGGTTAGTGACAAAACTCCGCCCCGGAGCAAACACGGCAGGGGGCTTCTGGTCGTCAGTAGGTACCCACTTCCCCAAGTGTTTCAGACCAATATACGCTTAACACCCTCTAGACGCGGTCCCGTCCAGGTCATGGCTCCGGGCTTCTTTCCCTTGCCGTGGGACGTTCGGTCAATTTCGTTGTCCTTTTCCCTTAGCTGTTACCATGTCCACTCTCAAGCCGACCCTCCCTCAGTGAGGCGAGTTTGTGCAGCCTGTGCTTGCCCCTTAGCACATGTGGTCGTGGGGAGCCTGTTTCTCCCCCAGCCACGGCCTCCATCGGGTCCATCCGTTCCCGTTGCCGTGTTCCTTCTTCGTACCCCGTTCAAGGTGCCGCACTCTGCTAGGAAACCGGTTCTTCCTTTGGTTTTTCGACCCACCTCTGTCTCTGCAGGTGAGTGCGACTTACGGACGATTACTGCTCTGGTATGGAGGTTGGACTTTGGCCGACATTTGTAAGATTGACTGCACTTATACTCACCACCCTCGCTCGGAGGTAAAGGTTACAGAGTCCTCACTGAGATGTTGCAAGTTCGTGGTTTTAATTGAGAGATTGTGAGGATTTCTGCAGTTACCGCTTTTAACCATACTAATTTGGGGACATGTCCCAACTCAGGTTCCGACTATTCCATAGTGAGCACGAGGCCTTTTCGGCTGCCTGACACAGTTGTTTTTGTGCCCGAGTTCTTGCTTGTCCTTTAATACCCAGTTTCTTTAGCACATCATACATGGAGTGGGAGACAAGACCTCTTGCGCCTACCTCCACGGTGAATAGCCTGACAGTGTACCCTTCCATCTTAAGACTAACGACCATGGCATCGTACTTCTTTACCTTGTACGTATGCTGCTCCTCAATGTTTGACTCGTAAGGGACGGTCAGCTCAATCAGCATTAGCTGCTTGGCTGACGAGGAGCTAAGTACGATGTCAGGTCGCAAGCCAAACTTCTGGATCACCTCAACGTATTTGCCATCGCCCTTTAGATCCACGGTCAGTTCCCAGTAAATCGGCCTTGGGTCAAGGCGACTTTTGCATGTAATACATGCTCCGCTGTCTGAACCTGTTTACATAGGGGACAGGACGGGTCGGTGGCTTTCCCCCACTTGTCCAAGTTGGCAGCTGATGGCAAGACATCGTAGAGCGATCGGACGACGAAACTTAAGCGCAGTGGTGCCATACGCCACATTTCATTCCAGGTTAGAGATTATCTCGTCACATGACACCCACTGGCCCTGCCGCGCCTGTTGGGCAGCCACACGGACTCTTTCGTCATCCTCTCCCTTACGGATCTCCTTAACCACCAATGTGTATTAGATGCTAGCTGCCTATATTTACAAACCAAAAGGTATTTGGTGGATGATGTGGTCAATACCACACCGGCCACCTTGACTTCCCGAGACATTTCCTGGTACTTATGTGTACATTGGTTGCACCTGGGAGCCTACATGAGTTTAAAAATATTCCGCCTTGGTGGGGGTTTGAACATGCAAGAGTGCTAGACACTGAGCCACCGCGGAGAGTTGTGTTTGTGAGCTTTGTCTCGATATGATGTCAATAATTCCTCTTGATCCTGTTTCTCGATATGATGTCAGTAGTGTTTGTAATAGTTTCTGCATTGACAACATAGTTGTGCCACAACAATAAACAAACATCAGGTACTTTGTGGCGCCGGCGAGGACTCCATTGTAAGTAGGTCATGAGAAGGGCCCTTGTTTATGCCTTCATGTGTTTTGAGCATACCGTGCTAGACCCAGAGTTGTTTAGTCCAATCGGCGCTCCCTGGGTTGTCTGGTAAGTACCAGGCCGACCACCTTGACTTCCAAAGAGATTTCATGGTACAAATGTTAGACTGGCTGGATCTGGGGTACAAATGTTAGACTGGCTGGATCTGGGGTACAAATGTTAGACTGGCTGGATCTGGGGTACAAATGTTAGACTGGCTGGATCTGGGGTACAAATGTTAGACTGGCTGGATCTGGGGTACAAATGTTAGACTGGCTGGATCTGGGGTACAAATGTTAGACTGGCTGGATCTGGGGTACAAATGTTAGACTGGCTGGATCTGGGGTACAAATGTTAGACTGGCTGGATCTGGGTACAAATGTTAGACTGGCTGGATCTGGGGTACAAATGTTAGACTGGCTGGATCTGGGGTACAAATGTTAGAACTGGCTGGATCTGGGGTACAAATGTTAGACTGGCTGGATCTGGGGTACAAATGTTAGACTGGCTGGATCTGGGGTACAAATGTTAGACTGGCTGGATCTGGGGTACAAATGTTAGACTGGCTGGATCTGGGGTACAAATGTTAGACTGGCTGGATCTGGGGTACAAATGTTAGACTGGCTGGATCTGGGTTACAAATGTTAGACTGGCTGGATCTGGGGTCGACCGGCACTCATGTCCTCATACCATTGTATGGAATCCAACACATAACGATCTGTTTCCATATCTCCCGCAGCTGTGTTTCGCTCGCGGAATGCAGGATTACAAATTGCATTCTTAGCCCCTGCGCCACAAAGCCGGCTACTATAAACTGTTTGTAACAAACACAGATTGAACTCTCATGTTGAGCGCTTCATTTGAATATTGAGTGGCTTGATACGACACCCATCTCCACAGCACGTGACATGATCAGGTAATATTCCCATTTTCATCTTTTCTATGTCCAGCCTGGAGAATCTCTATTATGCGGCACAATCCTGGTGATCCCGGCAAGAGTCTGGGTGTGTATTCCAGAATCGCACATGTCGTTGTTATTTTGCTGTTGTAACATTTCTAGATGTAATATTAAGCTAGAGCAGCTGTAATGACATTGAATTGCTGATGGATGTTTGCTGTCACAAAGTGCAACTCAGACCTTTTTTCTTCTAACTCTTGTCCGAGAAGGTTTGGTTCATGGAACCACTACCCAGAAAATAAAGGAAGTTAATCAAGGTCCTTATTTGCCTTGTCTCCTGGGTGCGATAGACACATACAATAAAGTCAGCCTTTAACCACAGCCAGGTAATCGTGACGTAGTAACGACCATCCCCTTTAAGAAAAAGGGTAGGTAATTATTACGAAGTAATGTTTGTCATCATCATCATCATCATCATCATCATAATGTAACATGTCATTAGCCGTGGCGGTTATGAAACTGACAAATGCTCTTTTCCTATGAATTGTGCCAGTTGTCACCAACTTTTCCTATCAAATCGGCCAGTTGTCACCAATGTTTCTCATCAACTATGCCAGTTGTCACCAATGTTTCTCATCAACTATGCCAGTTGTCACCAACTTTTCCTATCAAATGGGCCAGTTGTCACCAATGTTTCTCATCAACGTATGCCAATTGTCATCAACTTTTCCCATCAATTGTGCCAGTTGTCACCAACTTTTCCTATCAAATCGGCCAGTTGTCACCAATGTTTCTCATCAACTATGCCAGTTGTCACCAATGTTTCTCATCAACTATGCCAGTTGTCATCAACTTTTCCCATCAATAGTAATATAACCCATATACAACACACCATGTCTTTCTTAGTGTTTTCCAGACAGTTATAGCACCTAGACCACCTATGACACGGTATACCAGCCATACTTGCTCTCTCGAGGATCAGATGACAGGAGTGTTGTATTTGTGCTTTTGATCCAACGATGTGTTGTATAACAACTATCCTTACTGTACCCATTTTATAGTGAACAGGGGTGGGGGAGGGGGGGATAATCTGCTTATAAAGTAATACTTCGATTAACCGTCAGTTTCTAATATCCGTCGTCGTCTTTTAAAAAACGCGTGAGTATCAACAAAAGGACGCTATTTTCAATGTCGTCACTACGCGGGCTGACCTTACAGTGTGTAACATAAAGAATGGGTGGAATAAACTCTTGCCTGAACCTATTGAAACTGAAGGAACTGAGACTGTTAATGTTGAAAAAATTGTGCAACTGTGACTAAACAGTGAAAACATTACGCATGGACTAATCTGTTATCGTACAATAATGGTCACTTTTTGGTTGAAACATCATCCCCATCTGCATGTTCTTCTTTCTGCTATTCAGATGTAACATCTCCCCCATGTGCGTGGTCCATTGTATACTGTTTTATTGTGTACTGTGTCATCTTCTCGATCTGTGTGTTCTACTGTGTACTATTTGGTTGTAATATCTCTAACCTCCCCCCACAGGTGTTTGATCATAAACATTACACCATGGCGATGTGTGAGAAGAGCACGGCCACACAGAACATCTGCAGAAGGTTGTGATACAAATGATCGTCATCATGTGACAAGTGTTTGCAGAACCTCGCTCTCGTCACAACTGGGAGAAAAGATGCGCGATTCGTCACCGCCCCTGCCCCTTGTTCATACCTGGGGTGTCTAGAATGCTACAAATGTTCATGTCTAGGGTGTCCATAAGCCTACAAATGTTCATGTATGGGGTGTCTAGAAGACTATAAATGTTCATATATGGGGTGTCTAGAAGCCTATAAATGTTCATGTCTGGGGTATCTAGAAGCCTACAAATGTTCATGTCTGGGGTGTCTAGAAGCCTATAAATGTTCATGTCTGGGGTATCTAGAAGCCTACAAATGTTCATGTCTGGGGTGTCTAGAAGCCTACAAATGTTCATGTATGGGGTGTCTAGAAGACTATAAATGTTCATATATGGGGTGTCTAGAAGCCTATAAATGTTCATGTCTGGGGTATCTAGAAGCCTACAAATGTTCATGTCTGGGGTGTCTAGAAGCCTATAAATGTTCATGTCTGGGGTGTCTAGAAGACTATAAATGTTCATATATGGGGTGTCTAGAAGCCTATAAATGTTCATGTCTGGGGTATCTAGAAGCCTACAAATGTTCATGTCTGGGGTGTCTAGGAGCCTATAAATGTTCATGTCTGGGGTGTCTAGAAGCCTATAAATGTTCATGTCTGGGGTGTCTAGAAGCCTATAATGTTCATGTCTGGGGTGTCTAGAAACCTAGGCCTACAAATGTTCATGTCTGGGTGTCTAGAAACCTATAAATGTTCATGTCTGGGGTGTCTAGAAGCCTATAAATGTTCATGCCTGGGGTGTCTAGAAACCTATAAATGTTCATGTCTGGGTGTCTAGAAGCCTATAAATGTTCATGTCTGGGGTGTCTAGAAGCCTATAAATGTTCATGTCTGGGGTGTCTAGAAGACTATAAATGTTCATGTCTGGGGTGTCTAGAAGCCTATAAATGTTCATGTCTGGGGTGTCTAGAAACCTAGGCCTATAAATGTTCATGTCTGGGGTGTCTAGGAGCCTATAAATGTTCATGTCTGGGGTGTCTAGAAGCCTATAAATGTTCATGCCTGGGGTGTCTAGAAGCCTATAAATGTTCATGTCTGGGGTGTCTAGAAACCTAGGCCTACAAATGTTCATGTCTGGGTGTCTAGAAACCTATAAATGTTCATGTCTGGGGTGTCTAGAAGCCTATAAATGTTCATGTCTGGGGTGTCTAGAAACCTATAAATGTTCATGTCTGGGGTGTCTAGAAGCCTATAAATGTTCATGTCTGGGGTGTCCATAAGCCTATAAATGTTCATGTCTGGGGTGTCTAGAAGCCTATAAATGTTCATGTCTGGGGTGTCTAGAAGCCTATAAATGTTCATGTCTGGGGTGTCTAGAAGCCTATAAATGTTCATGTCTGGGGTGTCTAGAAGCCTATAAATGTTCATGTCTGGGGTGTCTAGAAGCCTATAAATGTTCATGTCTGGGGTGTCTAGAAGCCTATACATGTTCATGTCTGGGGTGTCTAGAAGCCTATAAATGTTCATGTCTGGGGTGTCTAGAAGCCTATAAATGTTCATGTCTGGGGTGTCTAGAAACCTATAAATGTTCATGTCTGGGGTGTCTAGAAGCCTATAAATGTTCATGTCTGGGGTGTCTAGAAGCCTATAAATGTTCATGTCTGGGGTGTCTAGAAGCCTATAAATGTTCATGTCTGGGGTGTCTAGAAACCTAGGCCTACAAATGTTCATGTCTGGGTGTCTAGAAACCTATAAATGTTCATGTCTGGGGTGTCTAGAAGCCTATAAATGTTCATGTCTGGGGTGTCTAGAAACCTATAAATGTTCATGTCTGGGGTGTCTAGAAGCCTATAAATGTTCATGTCTGGGGTGTCTAGAAGCCTATAAATATTCATGTCTGGGGTGTCTACAATACTACAAGTATTCATGTCTAGGGTGTCTAGAAGCGTACAAATGTTCATTTCTAGGGTTCTTTCCCGTATAAATGTAAAGATAACCTCATATTCACGTATACATTTATAAATAAATTCACTAGAAATTCTCCATACATGAATACGCATATACAGAAACATAGCCTCCTCTGAATATAGAGACAAGGAAATTATACGAGATTTCCCAGGAAAGTGTCATCTATAAAACCTACAGGTGATATTATAGAACAGCGTCATGATAGTTCCTGTGGAAACATAACTCCACGTGTAAACTCTGAATGACTAGAGAAGTAAAGTTCATCTCTCATATATCGTATAAACAGAACAAAAATAAAGTTCAACCACTATCTACATAAGTCCTAGAAATAATAGCCTATTCTCATCTTAAGATTACTCTGTAACTTCATAAAGAAACTCTACTATACATTCTGATGTTCTTGTCTTAAGGTCACTATGGTTTCCAACTTACCAAAAGCCATATGAATTTAAAACAAAAACATCCCAACATCACAACAATAGCAGCCGACTGGCCAACACGTCTTGTTCCGTCAGTTCATTCTTGGTAACTGCCAGCCAAAATTGTTCTGTTTGATTGATCCCCGGGACTCCCTTATCAACATAAATTATGTTAATATGTAGTTCCTTTGCTACTTCCAATGGCAAGCCTCAATTTCCGCTCGAACATGACGACACTCTATTATGGGTAGGAGTAGTTGGGATGTCTGAAATTGAGGGTAGAGGAGGTAATGTTATCTGGCCTTCCCATCCTTCTGTAGGCATTAAATTCTCCATGACAATGGGTTCACAAACAATCTAAAATGGGATCGTCTCCTACCATCCTCTCCCCAACCCGCCTGTATCAATTCCGCAGATGTTCACTGGGTGAGAGGGGGGAATTGTCCATTTCAAGCCGCCGTCAATCTCCCACCGTATAGACGGTTTATGTTTAGCTTCTGTCATCGCCAAAGCTCCAAGGTCTTGCATAATTGTTACTTTAAGAAAACAGGTGTATTCCTCGTTTTCCATTGTGAACAATTAATGTGGTGTCCATTACGGAGTCTAAATGTTGTTAGGTACAGACATTAAAAAATATGTCACATCTAGAATGCTACAAATGTTTCATGTCTAGGATGACTAGAATGCTACAAATCAGTTATCAATTATCATTTATCAGTTGGGGGTATTTCGTTTTCCCAATGTACCTCTCGCGTTTGGCCGTGCCGATTCTTACTTCACTGACGTCAAAGTCCTCTGTTCTCGCCATATCTTTAAGGGCGTTAATAACATCGGCACGATCCATGGGCTGGCCATCTACAGGGGGTGCAAAGCCAGCCAGTTTATCAGCTCGTTCATTTCCCTCGACTCCCGCATGTCCCGGGACGAAGATGAAGGTGACTTTACGGACAGCAGACTTCCGCAGCGACTCAGTCCACTGTCTGCGTACAGCTCCAGCTTCGACCTTCTGAATCATGCTCGTTGAGTCACTTAGTACACACATGTTGGTATAATGCTGTGATTCCAGCCATATGAAAGCCTGTGTAACTGCCATCACCTCCATCGTCATGCTGCTCGTGGTCATAGAGTGGGCACCACTGGATTCTTGAACGGTTCGGCCCGCTGAACGGGCTGTAAATTCCCACGCTCTTCTCTGCTGCTTTAAAACAGATCCATCTGTATAGATGAGCACGTCGGGGCTACCTGAGTGTTCATAGATGAGCGCGTTGTCCTCTGCGTTGACAGCGGCAGGGTTCTGCTCTCTGCACCGTCTGTCGAGTGTGATAATGCAGGAGAAAGTGCACTTAAAAGCCGGAGGCACCGGCACCCATTCCTTGCCGGGGTTGATACTGGTAAGACTGCAGACCTGTCTGACGACATCTTCCGCCCGACCCTCCATGATTTGCCCCTCTTTAGCATGTTACCCTTTTCTCTGAATATAGCGTCATGCAGAGGGTGCTACTCATCTGCGCTTATGTTTTAAGTATGCACGAGCTCTCCAGATCTTGATCCCGTGTTCCATTGTCGGGAAGTCAAGGAGGTATCTCATTGCTACACAGCTGGTGTCTCTCGTGAGGCCCAAAATGATGCGCATGGCTTCGTTTTGTACCTTTTCAAGCCTTCCAATATGTTTAGGACTGACAGTGAGGATGGCCAGGACATACTCGATGCGTGAAAGCACCAGTCCTTGGAACAGACGTATTAGCAGTCTGTGCTCGATATTGGCAGTTGCCATGACTCTCATTGCTGACAAACCTTTTCGAGCTTTCGTTATAACATAATCGACATGATCTCTGAAGGACAGGCTACGATCAAGCTTCACGCTGCTACAAATGTATCATGTCTAGGGTGCTTAGAAGCCTACAAATATAGTACAATGTTGCATGTCCTTTGCAGAACGTCGAGATCCACTCCAAGTTGATTTCTCAGGCAATTTTACGTTCAGTAGTTGACCATTCATGCTGAACGAGAAGTCAACATCTAAGTCCAACTTAATGCCGGTGAGAAGATTGAACAGCCTACAAATCTAACATCATCATCATCATGTTCCCTGCCAATAAGCTTGGGTGGTCATATTTCGTCATCTTCCCGATACCCAGGGTCGTAGATCAGCTCCGTGTTCTTGCCCCGACCAATACCACATCTATAAATATTTGATATACAGCTGTCTATCGCTAAACTAACTGGGTTGCCTTATGGGGTAAAGTGTGGCTGCTGGTTTTCTAGTGACTGCGTCTTCCATCGACGACAAACTGTATTTTTCGTGCGGAATTTATGTTGACATTCTGGCAGCGGCATTGTGTATAGTATACATGTGCAGGTTGTTAGTTTGTCGAGACTCCTGTCTGTTCCACTTTTCACAAAGGGCAGAGAGGAGCATTTTGTGTGATATTCACAGGCACAAGAACGAAACATAACGGGGCGACCCCTTGCCGTGAAGTTGGAACCGCGACTAACTATCTGTTTTGAACATGTGCAACAGACCCACAAAAAATATCCATAATGTGACTGCAACTCATCATTCTCACCATGTTGTTGGGAAGCCCGTGGCATTCATTGCTTCTCTAACCACGTATTTATCTAGTGTTACTTTAACGTTGTTTGTGTTCAACAGTTAGACAGTGTTCGTGGGTGCGTGTGCTATTATATACGTTTCATATAAACAGTTAGACGAGAGAAGATGCCGGACAGTCAAACATCGTGGCATGGAGGAATATGGATAAGGAATGACTGGCAGTATATGAGACAGAAGGCTGTGGACAGACATGATCACCAAGGCCACAAGGCATGAACTGTAGGAAGAAGACGAATACAAACAAATGTGTCAGCGTTGATTAATATCTGTATAAAGCTCCGCCATCTTCTTTCACATTATGAGAAGACAAAAACTGGAACAATGTTGTGACGACCGGAAAGATGTGTGAACAGAGAGATAGAGGAAGACAGGGTAAGAACACTCTTAACAATCTTGTGCCATGAATTGATCCATGCCGTCGGAGATTGCTATTTATGAAGAAGCATAATCGCCCACACCAGCCGGCAAGGCACCGGATGAGTATGGTGGTATACAACTATTTTATAGGGGGGCTGCGTGGTCTAGAGGTATGGTGTCCGCCTCGAGTGCTGGAGGTCCCGGGTTCAGGCCCCGGTGAGGACCGGGATTTATTTTTAAAAATCCACCTGGACTTCCAGTAATAAAATTTCCCCTGGTCTCTGGGTAGTGAGATCGGACGCCCGTGTGTATTGTTGCGCACGTAAAAAATCCCTTAGCAATTGGAAATTGAAAAAGATTAGCCTAACGGCGCTGCCCGGGCAAAATTTCGAGTAAAAAATCTACCCAAAGTATTTCAGGATCCTCGCCGATGCAACGGAGTTCGTGCATAGAGCTGAGTTTCTCCAGACTCAGGTTTGAGTTAGGAGGAAAACGGAGCACTTATGGGTTAAACCGTGTGCCGTGATGTTGATCCAACGACTAAACTAAACTAAAGCTATTTTACACAAGTCCGCGGTAGTACAGACACTAGCACTTTTGTCTACCGGTCATGTCGCCATGACTAGTTTAAACTGATCTGGACTACCAGGTCCACCCAGCCTACACATATACTATAATAAAGCAATCTGGGAAATAAAAGCGACCTACATGATATTGACGTCATCATTAATCGAGTGACGATTTGTACTTAAACATATGAGTTACCGTCGTAAGCATAACACGCCACAGAACGTTGGATTTGTTAACCTCAATGCATACTAAAAACACCTGAGAGTCGGCAGGCTGGCATGCACAATAACGTCTATGGTTTGTTGTTGGGACCTCATGGTCGGACTGTCTGGGTGTACTATATACAACAAATCACAAACAGCATTCAACAAATATCATAATGTCTATGGTTGGTGGTCGGGCCCTCATGGTCGGACTGTCTGGGTGTACTATATACAACAAATCACAAACAGCATTCAACAAATATCATAATGTCTATGGTTGGTGGTCGGGCCCTCATGGTCGGACTGTCTAGGTGTACTATATACAACAAATCACATAAAGCATTCAACAAAATTCAAGATGGCGACGGACGGTCGTGTTGTTTTGTGTTCGTTAACTTTTTCGCGTAGGGGATGGATTTATGCATCTCTTGCGTGTAATTGGTGTGCCAGGATGTAAAACCAGGAGTTTCTACTCAAGATCTGCGCGGGTGCTACGGAGTTCGTGCATCGAGCGAAGCCATCCTTGAGTGAATTTTCAGCAGCGTGTGTGGTTTCTCAGTCTGTGTTTACGTTTTTTCAACATGGCGGAACAACGTGTGTTCTTCGAGTGGTCAGCAGTCAACATAACGAAGAGGCGTGGTAGCCGCGCAGGGAGAAAGAAGCAAGGTAAGCGTGGTGGTTTGAGACGTTTTAGACTCAAGTGTCACCGTCTAGGACTCGGGAATATCCGTATTCTATACTGGAACTGTGCCAGTGTAAAACAACGGGGCTCTATTTTAGAAACCCTAGTTTACAGGAACGACATTGTAGCACTCCAGGAGACGAGACTGGGCGATCAGCTACTCCAAATTGCCGGCTTCAAATGTTTCTACAACAGACGACATCTGGGAATGGCGATTCTCGCTCGCGACAGCATGGTGGCGTCAGAGCTAGACATGTCCAGTTGGGACAGTGACGATATACAAATACAGGCGTTGAGAGTTCATTCCAGTATACCATTCGTGTTGGTTAATGTTTATGCCCGCAATGCGAGTGTGGACGCCCAGAAGTGGCAGTGCTTAAGTGGCATATTAGGCCACGAGAGAAATGTTATTTTCTGTGGTGACTTCAACGATAAAGGCAGATCATGGGGAAACACTTCCTCCAATACACAGGGAGAGGAGCTCGAAACTGCACTGGAAACCATCGACCTGGTTTGTATCAACAGTGGCTGTGTCACCAGGACAGCAAGCCGTCCGGGCGATGAGGACAGTGCTATTGATCTGGCGCTAATTTCACCTTCACTCACTACAGTGTGTAGATGGGGTGTCCTGGGACACCATGGCAGCGACCACCACCCTTGCAGCATATTGGTGGAGAAAGGCAGAACCAGGCAGCACAAGCTAAAGGTAAAGACGTTCCAGTATGACAGTGCAGGGCATGATGTGGTGAGTAAAATAAGACGTGACAAGCGCAGAACGTTTCAGGGCAGGAAAAAAAGCTGGGTGCAGCCACCGTGGTGGAGTTTCGAGGTGGAGAAGGCTTGGGTGGATAAGCGTAGTGCTGTAAGTAGATGGCAAAATGCCAAGAAGAACAGAGCTGGTCATCCTAGTTCCTGCTTGCACTTAGAAAGAGAGATGCACACAAAAGTAAGCTATTTCAAAAAACTGGTCAAGGTGGTTAAAAGCGAAAAATGGGCAGAGGTGTGTCAAAGAGTAAGCACAGACAAGTCACTGAAATTGTTCTGGCGACTACATAAAAGCATGAGTGGTGTAGTCAAGAATAAGAGCATTTCTGACTTCCAAGGTGCTGACCTCATCTGGCAGAGGACTGACGAGGACAAGGGCAAAGCCCTCTTTGAACGCTACCTTGAGCAGAGCAACCAGACAGACATGGGAGGCCGAAATCTGGCCAAGGAGGTCACCTCAGACAGATGCAAGGCCCAGAACACTTCGGATGAAGACACAGTGACAGTGAAAGAAATCAAGGCTGTGCTTCGACGATTAAAAAACAGTGCTCCAGGTCCTGATGGCATAAGATACGACGACATAAATAGGTGTACCGACAATGAGCTAGAGAAACTAGCAGACATGTACAACAACAGTATAGGGAGTGCTAGCATCAAGGAGGAATGGTTACACAGCTATCTGATTCCCTTGCCGAAGCCTGACAAAGACCACAAAAAAATTCAGGGATATCGAATTATAACCATGCAGAATACAATAGGCAAGCTGCTGGAGAAGGTAATTGCCAGGAAAATATCAAGCCAACTAGAGAGGCAAGGTGTTTTCCCACCTACCCTGGGTGGGTACCGCCCAAAAAGAGAAACCTGGACCAATGCAGCAGTCTTTGCCAAAATGTCTATGAAGGTTTCCACTCAGGCACTGAAACCGTTGCTGCAGCTATTGATCTTGAGGACGCATACAACTGAGTACCACTGGATTTTTTTAATGTTTCAGCTTCTTGAACTAAACGTAAGTCCATTCCTCCTTAGTTGGATCGCTACAGCCCTCTTCCAACGGAAAGTAGTTTTTAGATGTGGCAGTTGGACTTCGGAACCAACAACAATATATCCTGGCCTACCACAGGGATCACCATTATCTCCGGTACTGTTCAACGCCTACACAGTGAGAATCACCAGTGAGCAGATCACTGGACTTGGCAGGACATTATCATATGCCGATGATGTTTTAGTGTATCGTCAGGGCAAGGATAGAGAGGAGGTTGCCGTGGAACTACAAACCGAACTCAATCGCATAAGTACTTGGTGTGATGAAGCTGGGGCAATGGTCAACCCAACAAAGGCAACAGTGACTTGGTTCTCGTTGAATAATCATATTGTCAACACTTCAACACCAACTGTAATGCTGTGTTCAGAGACGGTGGAAAGAACGCAGGCAATGAATTACCTGGGGATACGGTTTGATCGAAGCCTTGCTTATAATGTGCACGTAGACCAGGTGATAACAAAGGCCAAGCGGGGTTTGGCAGCGATGCGGGTGATGGCGGCAGCAAACTGTGAGCAGCGCCATCTATGTCTTCTGTACGAGGGGCTGGTCATATCTGTTTTGGAGTATGCAATGGCAATCCTGACTCTCAGCCATAAGCAGATAGAAAGGATCGAAAGGATACAGAATGAAGCTATGCGCATTATTCTTGGATGTACAAGAGATACAGCATGCAGGGCGATGCGCTACCTTCTTGATTTCCAACCATTGAAGAGAGAATACAGTTGCAGGGCACGCGCCTACTTCAGAATTAACTGCAAACACACAACATCCACTGCATAGTGAAATTAGGAAGGTGAAGGGCAGCAGGTTAAAAAGAGGACTGTCGTGGATGGGTCAAGCCGAAGATATTCTTCAACAGGTGTGTTCACTTGAGGACTTAGAACCTGGCGAGGAGTGGGTGTAAGTGCCAACAGACTTCTACACATCCTTTTCAGTTTGCATCCAACTAGATAGAAAATGCAGACAAGAAAATCCGGTTGCTGTTGAGGCTGAAGTACAAGCGTTGATTTTCGAGAATTCGCTAGACGGTGACGCGGTCATCTACACAGATGGGTCGGTCGTCCGACATGTGAGAAGCTCATGGGCCTTTACAGCTCGGGCCGGAGGGAGAATTGTGAAGGAGGACTCTGGTGCTTTCACTGAAACCACAAGTAGCCTGACCATGGAAGTCATGGCAGTAAGTAAAGCAATAACATGGCTCGAGACACAGACATTCACTAGGGCTTGTTTCCTTAGCGACTCAATGAACATGATCAAGAGGATAGAGGAGGGGTCGATCCGAAGAGAATGGTTGCTGCCTCTGGAGCGGTCTCGGCTGGCAAAGATGAGTTTCATCTTCGTGCCAGGGCATGCGGGAGTACAAGGAAATGAGCGGGCTGACAAGCTCGCAGGTGAGGCTACTGTGGAGGGCGGACGCGCCATGGACCAGGCTGACATTCTGAATGCTCTACGAGAAGTAAGACTTTTGCGAGAACCAAGTGATGACTGTGAATCTACAACAATGGCCAGACTGCGAGAGCAGCAAATTAAAAGAGGGGTGGCCAAACAAGAACACTACGCAGGAAGCCAAAGAAGATTGATAAACCAACACAGAACTGGCGTCGTTAGCCGCTACACGTTGCGGGATTTGCTGAGGCGGGGATCCGAGTACTTATGGACTGAATGGTTCGATGTGCAATGAGGATGATCTGTCGACTAACTAACTAACTAACTAACTAAATGACATAACTCTATGGTTGGTGGTCGGGCCCTCATGGTCGGACTGTCTGGGTGTACTATATACAACAAATCACATACAGCATTCAACAAATATCATAATGTCTATGGTTGGTGGTCGGGCCCTCATGGTCGGATTGTCTGGGTGTACTATATACAACAAATCACATAAAGCATTCAACAAATGTCATAATGTCTATGGTTGGTGGTCGGGCCCTCATAGTCGGACTGTCTGGGTTTACTATATACAATAAATCACATAAAACATTCAACAAATGTCATAACGTCTATTGTTAGTTGTCGGGCCCTCGTGGTCGGACTGTATGGGTTTACTATATACAATAAATCACATACAGCATTCAACAAATATTATAACGTCTATGGTTGGTGGTCGGGCCCTCATGGTCGGACTGTCTGGGTTTACTATATACAATAAATCACATAAAGCATTCAACAAATGTCATAATGGTTGGTGGTCGGGCCCTCATGGTCGGACTGTCTGGGTTTACTATATACAATAAATCACATACAGCATTCAACAAATGTCATAATGGTTGGTGGTCGGGCCCTCATGGTCGGACTGTCTGGGTGTACTATATACAACAAAACACATACAGCATTCAACAAATATCATAATGTCTATGGTTGGTGGTAGGGCCCTCATGGTCGGATTGTCTGGGTGTACTATATACAACAAATCACATATAGCATTCAACAAATATCATAATGTCTATGGTTGGTGGTCGGGTCCTCATGGTCGGACTGTCTGGTTTTACTATATACAATAAATCACATACAGCATTCAACAAATGTCGCATATCTTTTCGTACGACGTGGCAATCAACCCCAACCCCCAGGTTGGTTTTGTAGACAATTTTACGTTCAGTAGTTTGCCATTGTTTTCTGAGCTGGAAGACCATGTTGAATTCCAACTGACCGATGCAGGGGTTGATCTGCCTTTCCCGCCCTTCTTTATTTAGGCACATCCAAATAACAGAAAGTATAAAGATCGTTATAAAGAGACATGCCTTCAATGAGTTAAGACTTCACACCTGTAAAAATGGTCCAACGTTGTTTCCAAACATCTGAATCATCCTCAGGTTGGCGAGACAGTCCAGGCAGCCCATGCACCAGCCCATGATGATCAGGACGAAGATGAGGGAACTCATGCTTGAGCAGGCGGGAATGACGAACATGGTCAGGGACACGCCCACAGCTCCACTTAGCATCAGGATGTGTACGGGCAGTCTATGGCACAGAAACATGTGATATAGTATTATACTATGCTATGCTATGCTATGCTATGCTATACTATACTATACTATACTATACTATGCTATACTATACTATACTATACTTTAATGTATTATATTGTATTGTATTGTATTGTATTGTATTATATTATATTATATTATATTATATTATATTATATTATATTATATTATATTATATTATATTATATTACATTATATTATATTATATTATATTATATTATATTATATTATATTATATTATATTATATTATATTATATTATATTGTGTTCTAGTAAGTGAACGTGTAATAACAGTTAAACAACAAAGTTACAGTTTGTTGTGTTTCAAACAGTTTGCTTTGTAACCCTCATCACTATCACGATCGTCAACTCTCACACAGTCGCCGGGTGTTGGGGCGCCATGATGAAGGTGTCAATATTCTTGATCCTCCATTGTTGGCTGTGCTCAGTAATACGTATTGATGTAAGGATATCCTGAACCACAGTTCTTTGATGGTCTTCGTGCAGACTTTTCTACGCATGAGGGTGACTGTGGTGACCGTGTATGAACCCTCAAATATACACCACTTTATATGTGGTATGCAATTTGTTTCTCAGAATCATCGCGGGAGCTACGGAGTACGTGCTCTGCGCTTGATCTCATCTTCAGCTGTCAGTGTAGATAGAATGAAGAGGAGAAAGCGAGGGAATGGATAGAAAAGGAGGCATAGAAATAGATGGGCAGGGGCCAGGAGAGTAAGGACAAAAACACAACGCCTAGGATTCAAATATATAAGAGTGGGCTATTGGAATTGTCGCAGTGCCAGGCACAGAGGGCCTGTACTGGAGAAGCTGATGTATGACTTTGATGTCATCATGCTGCAAGAATTACATGGAGATGACTAACAGTGCCATGGATATTATGTCAGCCACCTTAATCCGACTGGACAAGGGAGACATGGACAGGGTCTGCTAGTGAAGAATGGGTGAAAACATGACGTTCTTGACCTAAGTCAGTGGAATAACAATGCCAGACAAGTACAGGTTAGAGATTGGGGGAGGGGGTGTCTAAGCTGGAACTTAATATATGTCTATGCCGCAGTGGATTATTGTGTCACAAATGAACGATGGGACTGGCTTAAGGAGCTGGAGAGGATCCCAGACAGTAGGCTTCTAATTTGTAGGGACTTTAATGCGCAACACAGAGATTGATTGATTGATTGATTTAGGAATCGACATCACAGCCTCAAGTTACTGACAATGCAAGAAATATGGTTTCAGCGGTTGATAAAACCGGGTTTGCACATATTCCTTTTTTGGCTCATAGCTTACAACTGAGCATATTACATGGATTTAAAGCCGCTGATACCGACACATTCTTTGGAAAATGTCGAAAAATTGTCGGACATTTTAAACATAGTGTTGCAAACACAACCGTGTTGCAAAATTGTACTGAGTCACCATTGTGTAAGCTGCAGCAAGATGTACCAACAAGATGGAACGGTATTTTTATTATGCTACAGAGTCTTCTACAGTCCAGAGAAGCGTTAGCTGCCTACATGTCAAATGAAAAGATTAATACAAAGGTCCAAAACTGTCAGATTCGGATTGGGAGAAGATTTCGAAATATGTCAAAGCTTTGAACTTATTCTCTCAGACCACGGTCCTGCTTGGCAGTCAAGATTATGTTTCACGTAGCTGGGTATTGCCACTGCTATCATCGTTGACAAGGCATATGACTGTACACCATGATGATCCGGGCTACATAGCTAAATTTAAGGCAGCATGTATTAATGACTTTAGTGAACGTGTAGCTAATATGACAAGAATTGAAATACTACAGGTTGCAACAGCACTTGATCCACGCTACAAATACCTGAAGCGTTTGTCGAAAGATGCAAAAGAACGAGCTTGACCACGTATTGAACAACACATCGCAGCTGATGTTCATGATGAGCAGATGGAGACTGCTGCAACGAATGATACTGACATTGACAATGAAACTATATGTGAACCAAATGAAAAGCGTATTAAGCTAATGGAGTCTGACTCAGACACGGAAGATCATGTCGACAGCTCTTCTGATGAATTGCTACGTTATAAAATGGAGAAGTGAATTGCTGAACCCGTTGACCCTCTACAATGGTGGAAACTTAATGAACATCGATATCCAAAATTGGCATTCCTTGCCAAGACCATTCTGTGCATACCGGCTACCTCAGTTCCATGTGAACGATTGTTCAGTTTTGCTGGTTATATTGTTAATAAGACGCGCTCGTCACTTGAACCAAATACTGTCAACATACTCGTCTGTTTGCATGGTTGGTTATTAGATGACATTTGAACAAGACAATCCAGTGTTATTTCGATATTGGACAAATACGACTATAATGTAAGTTATGTGACTATAAATGTTTTGCTTTAATCGAAATTAACTATTAATTAATCGTTAACAAAAGTTAACTATTAAATTTAAATTAATCGTTCGCAGCCCTAGTTGAAACACAATGAAGCAATAATTAGGGCATGCCGAATAAAGCAATGGATTAACAACAAGCACTGGTAGGGGTCTTGTAGAGAGTAAACGTGAATAGCATAAGTGATCATGCTTGATAAGGGAAAGAAAGGAAAATATATGGACTTTCTGTAACAGTTTGATGGATGTTTCTATGGTTGGATAGACAAACACACAAGCAGACACAAAGAGAGAAAAATAAATAGACAAACAATTTAAACGCGTAAACAAAAATGGACTACGAAAAATGCATAATTAATGATTCAAACCACATTATATGAAGTAAAATCTGTCTTTTCAACATCAATACTTTGCGACTTCGGGAGCGCATCCAGTGTTGTCGCTAGATGCTCACTTGTCGGGTCGGTGGTCATTGGTTTGAATCCGCATGAGGGTCGGTTAAATTGACCTGGTCGACTCAGCCTAAAATTTGTACCAGGAAATGAATTGGGAAATAAAGGCGTCCAGTCTGATACTGACAACATCACCCACCGAATGTCTATTCGGTCTTTAATAACAACCGCGGCCAGATTACAGTCAGTCCACAGCCAGATAGCAGTCAGCCCATAGCCAGACCACAGCTAGACAACCTCCAGATCACACCCAGACCTCAGCTCACAGCCAGACCATAGCCAGATAGCAGTCAGCCCACAGCCAGATAACAGTCAGCTCACAGCCAGATAACAGTCAGCCCACAGCCAGACCACAGCCAGATAACAGTCAGCCCACAGCCAGATAGCAGTCAGCCCACAGCCAGATAACAGTCAGACCACAGCCAGATAACAGTCAGACCACAGCCAGATAACAGTCAGCTTACAGCCAGATAAAAATCAGATCACAGCCAGATAACAGTCAGCTCACAGCCAGATAACAGTCAGACCACAGCCAGATAACAGTCAGCTTACAGCCAGATAAAAATCAGACCACAGCCAGATAACAGTCAGACCACAGCCAGATAACAGTCAGACCACAGCCAGATAACAGTCAGCTCACAGCCAGATAACAGTCAGCCCACAGCCAGATAACAGTCAGCCCACAGCCAGATAACAGTCAGATCACAGCCAGATAACAGTCAGACCACAGCCAGATAACAGTCAGCCCACAGCCAGATAACAGTCAGATCACAGCCAGATAACAGTCAGACCACAGCCAGATAACAGTCAGCTCACAGCCAGATAACAGTCACCTCACAGCCAGATAACAGTCAGACCACATTCAGATAATAGCCAGCCCACAGCCAAATCACAACCAGACCACAGTCAGCTCACAACCAGACAACAGCCAGATAACAGCCAGCCCACAGCCAGATCACAACCAGACCACATCCAGATAACAGTCAGCCCACAGCCGGGCAACAGCCAGACCACATTCAGAAAATAGCCAGCCCACAATCAGATAACAGCCATAACACAGCCGGACCACAGCCAGACCACAGTCAGACAACACCCAGACCACAGCAAGACCGCGACCAGACAACAATAAGACCACAGCCAGAAAACAGCCAGACCAGAGTGAGACAACAGCCAGACCACAGCCAGACCACGGCCAGACAACAATAAGACCCACAAGCCATAAAACAGCCAGACCAGAGTGAGACAACAGCCAGACAACAGTCAGACCACAACCAGACCACAGCCAGACCACAACCAGACCACAGCCAGACCACAACCAGACCACAGCCAGACCACAACCAGACCACAGCCAGAAAACAGCCAGACCTGAGTGAGACAACAGCCAGACAACAGTCAGACCACAATCAGCCCACAGTCATACAAATGTAAGACCACAACCAGACCACAGTCATACAACAGCCAGACAACATCAGACCACAACTAGACCACAGCCAGACCACAGCCAGACCACAGCGAGACCACAACCAGACCACAGCCCGCCTACAATCATGCATCAGCCAGACCACAACCAGCCCACAGTCATACAACAGTCAGACCACAACCAGACCACGGCCAGACCACAGCTAGACCACAGGTCAACTCACCTGACAACCAGGAACCCTGCTGAGATGGACCCAACAAGTGTCATAATCAACTGAACGAAGAAAACCCAGTTCATCTTCTTGAGATCTGAACTGGTCTGACAACCCAAGTCGAAGACAGTTGGTCCCAGAAAGCCAACACAGACTCCAAAACTACCAAAGACACCACAGTAGGTGACGACATATAGCCAATTGTTGACAAACAATTTGCTGAAAGAGACAACTGAGTCTTGCCTGTGGGTGTGTTGATGGCACTGTAGATCACTCGATTCTTCCTCTGTATAGTTATTGGCTTTTGACAATTCTTGGTGGTCACCAGCAGCTTCACGCGAAGGAGGGGACTCTGAGATATCATCTGTGAATGTCATTATGCATTAGTCTCTGCTCCTCAGTGCGAGTAAACCCTGTATTATATTGCTTCGTATACTATTTTAGAGCACCTGGCCCACAAATCAACGCTTCATCTGAAACCTAAAATTAAGGGAAATGATAATATCAAAGTGCACTTTGTGTGGATGTAATCATGCAATATTCGAGGCGCATTCGTTCCAAAGCTCCTTAATTGTATCGCCTCGTGTTATATTAGCTGTTCCATGAGAGTCTTGTGAGACAGTGATAACAACGTCCTACAAACATTGTTCGAGCACCCGCTTGTCGTGGTGTGTTATTTTGCTCTTCTTAATCGAGATTCTACGTATAATCCTTAGGTTTAGAATGGAATAATTACAGAAAGTTGGATATACAAGGTACGATAAATCTACACCAGGAACTATTCTTAGTCTGTTTAGAAAACCTGCGGCAACTTGAGACAGTTGTTCACATACACCCCTCGGGGAATTAATTTTACTGAACTCAATCACATCAAGAAATAAACAAATAAGGCTTTTACACTTGAGTGACGTCTGCTACCTGTAGCTGAGCTGTCTAACCACAGCACATAGCTATCGTAGCTGAGCTGTCTAACCACAGCACATAGCTATCGTAGCTGAGCTGTCTAACCACAGCACATAGCTATCGTAGCTGAGCTGTCTAACCACAGCACATAGCTATCTTAAAAATTCGCTGAAATATATTACGTTGACTTTCTTCAGACAAGCTTCTCAGTCCTGACAAATATCGAGTACTCTTTCCCAGTGAATTGTAGAAAAGGTCAGCAAGTTACGGTTTTGGGCAATGCAATAATGTTCGATTGTCCGTGGCTTGGTTGCTGAAGTCAGTGTCAATGAAGAGAAGCATGTTTATTTCAGACCAACTCCGTACCAGTTTTCTTTTTTACGCCGCTGTGGAGAAATTACAGAAACATGCATAAACCTGACGGGAAGAAAATATACAAACATTGTCATCAAATGATTCTTTACATGTTCGCGTGAACTGTCAGTTCGAAAGTTAGCGAAAAGTGCAATAATTCCTTAAAAGTACTCTCGGCCTGGTGTGAACATATATGTTCACGACACACCCATACAGAGTAGTGTCACCAAACATTGTGGGCTTAATACCTTACAATTCATACACATATTTTCATCATGTGCCATGCCGATAAACGTGGAGGGTCATGTTTCACCATCTCACTCGATCACCAGAGTTGTTGATCAGCTCAGTGTTCTTGTCTCGACCATGCCACGTGACCAAGCCACCCAGGTGTTTACTTCTCTGTCTTCCCCTTGTTCTCTTACCCTCAGTCTTGCCATTTGTCATCAAGTTTGCAATTTATTTCTTCTTATAACGTTGCCAACAAAGTGTGACTGCCTACCTCTAATTTCTCTAATCAGTTTACGGTTTTCATTTGTTTCTTGTAGGACTCGGGTCATTAGTTTTTCTATCTGCCCATGGTATTCTTCGCATTTTCCTCAAAAACCACATTTCCACAACCATCAGATGTTTTTCAGCTTGTCTGCTCATTATCCAAGCTTCACACCCATGCAAAAGTACAGGTTCTATGTAACACTTAACATTCTTTTTATCATTGCAATTGACATCTTTCCATTGGTCAGTATGTTTTCCATCTTGCAAAAGGCCACCTTCGCCATGGCGATTTTTGTTCTAATCTCGTCAAAGCATCTCACATCATATGTTGTGACTGTTCCGAGAGAATTGTACCGATTCACTTGTTTAAGAATATTCCCATTCATCTGTATATTGCATTGTGATATTTCCTTCTTCCTAGTGACGACCATAATCTGTGTTTTCTTACATTTTAATTCTAACCCTAGTTGTTCACTGTGTGCAACAACCGCATCTACTAAATGTTGCAGTTCCATCTCATTGTCTGCAATTAATACTGTATCATCCTCATATCTAATGTTAATTATGTTACATCCCGCAATGATGATTCCTTTCATATCTTCTACATTTCTGAAAATAGTTTCACTGTACAGAAAAAAAAAAGATCTGAAGACATTACACATCCCTGTCGCACGCCTCTCTTAATAGGTTGATATTGACCTACTTCATTATCAATCTTTATGGCAGCACATATTTTACAAACCCATTAAATGTTACCATCTGAAATAAAATGACATACACACATAGAAGCAATCGCCGATAAAGCTCTTGGCCTAAATACAATATTGTCATATATGTGTGTGTGGGTGTGTGTGTGTCTGTGTGTGTGTGCGCGCGCACGCTTGCTGTGTGTGTCTGTGTAGTGTATATCGAAAGTTGGGCGTAATGAGCACCCAACACAACCTCCTTCCTGCCTCCCTGCTGTGCACTGAAGTAATTCTTCAGTCCAGTGGCGTGCAGAGGGGGGTGCGGGGGTGCGACGGCCCCGGGCATCCAGCCGGGAGGGGGCATCCAGTTAGGAAGAGAGAGGGCAGCACAGTGCAGTCGGAGGGGAAGGAGGAATGAATGAGGTAAAGAACAATTTAGGGGCATCCAATCAAGGGGTTGGCCCCGGGCATCACAGAACCTCTGCACGCCACTGCTTCAGTCCAACTTCTGATGATGCCTGTCACGTGTCACGTTGGCGTCGTCTTGAACGCTTTCCTTCACTTTTTCCTCCAGTACACCCTGTAACTGTCTCTTTATGTGACAGAAGTACATTTGTCTGACCCGGATCTCGTTGAGTAATGTTTCCTTCCACTCCAGTTACTGTAATACTTCTAGATTTTCTTCTCCTGTCATAAACTTCCTCCCAGTCACCTACATTTTTGTGGGACTGCCTGGGCGGTCCTCCGTGTCGAAGTGGTTAAGTTGGTTTGCCAAGCGCCCTGAAGGTTTTGGGTTCAGTTTTCAGATTGTCATCGGGTTCCCCGAGTGCAGTCTGTTTCGGAGATCCTTTTTCTGGAATCCGTGCTCTGTGTGACTCTTCCAGCTGGCAGTTAGCCGATCTGCGGAGAGAGAGAGAGCCAGTTATATGGGATACACCCGGTGCAATGAAGTCGATTATCTTGCCATCTAACTCTTGTTGTTATAATCAATACAGTTCCATTTCCAAACCTTTAATATTACCCTAAAGATGTATCCAGGTGCACAATTACATCTCAGTTTTCATATTGGCTAGTATGCCCTCTAATCATGACTTTCTTTCCTTGCCTCGCTGTGAGTGCCTATAAAAAATAAAGTTAGTTGCATATCCTTTACAAGACGGAACAGTCAACCCGGGCATTTTTTGGCTGTTAGTGATTTCTTGACAAGTTTACCTTCGGTAGTTTCCCATTACTTTCTGAAAGACCGGCACCCATACCATTTCATAAAAACTAACGTAAGGCGGTCTACTGCCAAATAGTCCACAGCTGTGTTTTGAATCCGTGTATGCGGGATTACAAACTGCGTCTGTAACCACTTCGTCAGGGAGCCGGCCTATCAATACCCATGCATTTGTTTCGTAGTCTCTTTGACCATGCAGTAATGAAGTGTCATTGTCACACGCCACCTCTTTGACCATGCAGTAATGAAGTGTCATTGTCACACGCCACCTCTTTGACCATGCAGTAATGAAGTGTCATTGTCACACGCCACCTCTTTGACCATGCAGTAATGAAGTGTCATTGTCACACGCCACCTCTTTGACCATGCAGTAATGAAGAGTCATTGTCACATGCCACCTCTTTGACCATGCAGTAATGAAGTGTCATTGTCACACGCCACCTCTTTGACCATGCAGTAATGAAGAGTCATTGTCACACGCCACCTCGTTGACCATGCAGTAATGAAGTGTCATTGTCACACGCCACCTCTTTGACCATGCAGTAATGAAGAGTCATTGTCACACGCCACCTCTTTGACCATGCAGTAATGAAGTGTCATTGTCACACGCCACCTCTTTTACCATGCAGTAATGAAGAGTCATTGTCACACGCCACCTCTTTGACCATGCAGTAATGAAGAGTCATTGTCACACGCCACCTCTTTGACCATGCAGTAATGAAGAGTCATTGTCACACGCCACCTCTTTGACCATGCAGTAATGAAGTGTCATTGTCACACGCCACCTCTTTGACCATGCAGTAATGAAGTGTCATTGTCACACGCCACCTCTTTGACCATGCAGTAATGAAGAGTCATTGTCACACGCCACCTCTTTGACCATGCAGTAATGAAGAGTCATTGTCACACGCCACCTCTTTGACCATGCAGTAATGAAGTGTCATTGTCACACGCCACCTCTTTGACCATGCAGTAATGAAGTGTCATTGTCACACGCCACCTCTTTGACCATGCAGTAATGAAGTGTCATTAGTCACACGCCACCTCTTTGACCATGCAGTAATGAAGAGTCATTGTCACACGCCACCTCTTTGACCTTGCAGTAATGAAGAGCTTTTGTCATACGCCACCTCTTTCACTGTTGAAAATCATAACTGAACTGTTTATTTTATGTCAGAAACTCGTTGATACTGTCGAATGGTACTTGGTCGTTCCTTTTTTCTTTCGTATTTCTACCTGATACCTGCCATCATTGTTCTAGGAATGAACAACTCTTGACTTGTTCAAGAGTCTTTCCATTTACTATAATATTCAAAAGTGACGTGACACCATTTTTGTTTACTAGCATAGCTTTTGTTTACTTTGCATTTATGTCTGAGCCATGTGTATTGATTAAATTTGCTCACACACACACACACAGACACACGCACGCACGCACGCACGCACGCACACACGAAGAACGAGATGATGATCATAAACTCACGAGTGACATCAAGACATTATTACTTTAAAAAATATTGATTCATTTTTCTGATTATCGTTATAACATCAATAGGATTAAGCTTCGATGATCGGCTTAGTAAACTCGCATGGTATACATTCTATACAAGATTATAGAGGCTCTTATAATCTATGCCGATATCTGCCTCGCGGTGAATACAATGCTATCACCACATATCACCTTTAATCCCAGGTTGGTGCACGATTCTAGTGCACTGTTTGCCGACCTAGTAGTCCTGGGTTCAAATTCCTCGGTAGATCAACCTATTAAGAGAGGTGTGCTACAAAGATGCATATTGTCTCCAGATCTTGTGTCCATGTACAGTGAAACTATGTTTTATAAATTTAGAAGATACAAGAGGATTCAGCACTGGGGGACGTAACATCAATAATAAAAGATATGCGGATGATACAGTATTGATTGCAGACAGTTAGATGGACCTGTAACGTTTAGTAGATATGGTTGTTGTACATAGTGAACATCAAGGGTTAGAATTAAAATGTAAGAAGACACAGATTATGGTTGTCACTGGGAAGAATGAAACCGTCACAACATCTGATGGGAGATGCCTTGACGAGAATAGAACAAGAATCGCCATGGCGAAGGTAGCCTTTTGCAAGATGGAAAACACATTGACCAATGAAAAGATGTCAATTGCAACGATAAAATGAATGTTGAAGTGCTACATAGAACCTGTACTTTTGTATGGATGTAAAACTTGGATTATGAGCAGATGAGCTGAAAACCATCTGATGGCTGTGGAAATGTGGTTTCTGAAGAAATTGCAAAGAATACCATGGACAGAGAGAAAGACCAATGACCGAGTCCTACAAAAACAAATGAAAATCGTAAACTGATTAGAGAAATTAGATGTAGACAGTCACAATTTTGGGACACGTTATGAGAAAAAATAAATTGGATAACTTGGTGACAACAGGTAAGACTGGGGGAAAATAACCAGAGGAAGACAGAGAAGTAAATACTTGGATGGGTTGGCCACGTGTTATGGTGGAGACAAGAACATAGAGCTGATCCACGACTCTGGTGATCGTGTGAAATGGTGAAACACGACCGCCCACGCTTATCGTCATGGTGCATGATGGTGATGGATGACAGGGCAGACATACTAGCAAAGAATGAATCTTGGCAAGGACAACCCCATACAGCAATAAGTCTAAAAAAAGTCAATTACCTAAGAAGAACTTCAAATAAAGAAATATCGTCGAACGGACGACCAAAAAGGAAGTATGCACTTATATTGCTGGTTGTGGCCCCAAAGAGAAACAGAACTGCCTGGTAAGGAGAGGCCGAAACACCATATTCGAACTTCGAACGAACACATATCACTGGACAGCACTCTGCGTGCGTGTGTGCGTGAGTGTATGTTTGTATGAGAGAGAGAGAGAGAGAGAGAGGGGGGGGAGGACAGGAGAGAGATATAGAGAGCGAGAGAGAGAGACAGAGAGAGAGACAGAGAGAGAGAGAGAGAGAGAGAGAGAGAGAGAGAGAGAGAGAGAGATTATTTGAAGAAGGAAACATAGCTGAGATTATGTTCCGTGAATCCTTGCAAATGTCTGTGCCATGTATCAGTGCCAGTGTTCTGAAGATTTTGCAAATTTGTATACCATATACCAGTACGCATGTTCTGTAGATCTTTGCAAATGCCTGTATCATATACCAGTAGGCATTTACTATAGGTTCTTGCACATTCTGTTAAGTTTCTTCATGGACTGGGGCTGTTCACTGTGTCAAAGTGTCAGGTAGTGAGACTAGAGAATGAAGCTATGCAGGTGATACTGGGATGCACAAGGGACACGACAGTTGTGTGTATACCATACATCCTTGCCATATCCACCAGTGCAAACAGGCACATGGTGCTGCCAGTTAAATCATACCTCCGAATGGCATGCAGACAACAACACCCTCCAGCATGAAGTCCTGGACAGTTAAGTGTCACAGGCTAGTAAGGGGAAAATCATGAATGACTCAGGCAGAGAACATAATCATGGGACTATGCTTGCTTGAGAACATCGGGAGAGGTACTGAGCAGTGGCTCAGAATGCCAGAGGAAATGTCAGACCTGTGCAGGGCCATAATAATATTGGATCGGGAATGTAAGGATTGGCCGACAGGCTGCATTGAACGGGAGGTGCAACAATTGATTCACGACAGTTCGAGACCAGGGAATGTAATCATCTACACGGGTGGTTCTTTGCTAAGAGATGAAAGATATGCCGGGGGGTTTGTAACGAAGGTTGGTGGACGGTGTTTGTCGCAGAAGAGCCTGGCATATGTTACCACCACATCTAAGTCTGAGAATGGAGGTGGAGGAAGTCACAGGGGCGTTCCGATGGCTGGAGGACAGCACACGTATGTCAGAATTGTAACGGACTCACGGAGTATGCTGAGAAAGGTGAAGACAGACATGCTTCAGGCAGACTGGCAGGCTTCAATTCAATTATTAAAAATAGAGCATCAATCGGATGTTTCCCGTGGACATGCTGGTGTTTTGTAAAACGAGCAGGCTGACAGACTGGCTGGGTCTGTACCACTCAGTGGAGGATTGCCTGGGTCTGTACCACTCGGTGGAGTATTGGCTGGGTCTGCACCACTGGGTGGAGTATAGGCTGGGTCTGAACCACTGGGTGGAGTATTGGCTGGGTCTACACCACTGGGTGGAGTACTGGCTGGGTATGCACCACTAGGTGGAGTATTGGCTGGGTATGCACCACTCGGTGGAGTATTGGCTGGGTCTGAACCACTGAGTGGAGTATTGGCTGGGTCTGTGCCACTTGGTGGAGTATTGGCGCACAAGGCAGAGGTGGTTGCGGCTCTTTAGGATCGTGTGTGTAGTGCAGAGGAACAGATAGATCATCACGGCCTAGAGTGAATGGTGCTGCAGGGAGTGACCTGGCGATCTGGCCGACACTCAGGACTCCGAGGAAAGGTAAGATGAACACATATTCAGACGGATACCTGTACCATTAGTGTAAGAACTTTTCACTGGCTGTTTGAAGATGAGGATGGAGAACGTATAGGAATATCCCGAGTGCTATAATGTCGGTTCTTGACTCAACTGAACTCAGCTATACCACGCTTCAGTGCCTATGTTAATATAGATCCTTGCAAATAGCTATACCATGTATCAGTCCATATGTTAATATAGATCCTTGCAGATATGTGTGCCATGTATCAGTGCCTATGTTATGTAGATCCTTGCAGATATATGTGCCATGTATCAGTGCCTATGTTATGTAGATCCTTGCAGATATGTGTGCCATGTATCAGTGCTTATGTTATGTAGATCCTTGCAAATAGCTGCGCCATGTAACGGTATGTACATGCGACTGATTATTACAAATTTATCTGTGTTTTGACGCTTGCGCGAATCGCAAGAATACAATACTTGGGGCTGTGGTGGTATTGTTGATCGTGACAAAGAAACACAAATACGAATTAGAACATCTAGGTAAAGTAAATAAGAAGCAAAAACCAATAAGCAAACGTGTTACATGACAATTATTGAGTTATATCCATGTTTTATAATAGGCTATATCATGGCCGACCTCAACAACAAGCAACACAGCACACGGACGCAACAGCTGGAGAAAATCTATAACAGTTTCATATTAGCCAAATAATCTGCCCGTGTCTTTAGATCTGCCAGCCCGCTGGTCACGTGCTCGAGTTCCCATCCAGGCAGATATTTGTTTAATTGATCAGGCTCCCAGGTCGACCCCGCCTAAAGGGTGCCAGGAAATGTCCCAGGAGGTCAAGTCGGCCGGTGTGATATTGACCTCACCAACCATTGAATGCTGATTGGTCTACACAAATAAGGGTCTAGCACCATATACCCTATACGCCTCGTGGAAGGAGAAATGGCCCTGCATTGTTTACTGCACTGTTCACTTTATTATTGATGCACTGTTCACTTTATTGTTGATGCACTGTTCACTTTATTGTTGACTGCACTGTTCACTTTATTATTGACTGCACTGTTCACTTTATTATTGACTGCACTGTTCACTTTATTGTTGATGTACTGTTCACTTTATTATTGACTGCACTGTTCACTTTATTATTGATGCACTGTTCACTTTATTGTTGACTGCACTGTTAACTTTATTATTGACTGCACTGTTCATTTTATTATTGATGCACTGTTCACTTTAATGTTGACTGCACTGTTAACTTTATTATTGACTGCACTGTTCATTTTATTATTGACTGCACTGTTCACTTTATTGTTGACTGCACTGTTCACTTTATTATTGACTGCACTGTTCACTTTATTGTTGACTGCACTGTTCATTTTATTGTTGACTGCACTGTTCACTTTATTGTTGACTGCACTGTTCATTTTATTATTGATGCACTGTTCACTTTAATGTTGACTGCACTGTTCACTTTATTATTGACTGCACTGTTCATTTTATTATTGATGCACTGTTCACTTTAATGTTGACTGCACTGTTAACTTTATTATTGACTGCACTGTTCATTTTATTATTGACTGCACTGTTCACTTTATTGTTGACTGCACTGTTCACTTTAATGTTGACTGCACTGTTCACTTTATTGTTGACTGCACTGTTCACTTTATTGTTGACTGCACTGTTCACTTTATTGTTGACTGCACTGTTCACTTTAATGTTGACTGCACTGTTCACTTTATTATTGACTGCACTGTTCACTTTATTGTTGACTGCACTGTTCACTTTATTGTTGACTGCACTGTTCACTTTATTGTTGACTGCACTGTTCACTTTATTGTTGACTGCACTGTTCACTTTAATGTCGACTGCACTGTTCACTTTGTTGTTGACTGCACTGTTCACTTTATTGTTGACTGCACTGTTCACTTTATTGTTGACTGCACTGTTCACTTTATTGTTGACTGCACTGTTCACTTTATTGTTGACTGCACTGTTCACTTTATTGTTGACTGCACTGTTCACTTTATTGTTGACTGCACTGTTCACTTTAATGATGACTGCACTGTTCACTTTATTGTTGACTGCACTGTTCACTTTATTGTTGACTACACTGTTCACTTTATTGTTGACTGCACTGTTCACTTTATTGTTGACTGCACTGTTCACTTTATTGTTGACTGCACTGTTCACTTTATTGTTGACTGCACTGTTCACTTTATTGTTGACTGCACTATTCACTTTATTGTTGACTGCACTGTTCACTTTAATGTTGACTGCACTGTTCACTTTATTATTGACTGCACTGTTCACTTTATTGTTGACTGCCCTATTAACGTTACAGTCTACTTTAATTTTAGCCCAATAATTTGGAAGTAACAACAACACGCGGAATAGCGGAGACTCAGCTAAATATTTAATGAAGTATTTCAACTGTGGTATCTATATTGATTTAATAGCTTCTATCGGGATACTATCTGGATGAGCAGCTTAACCATCCTTCAGAAGTTTGATATCCTTTCTGGGACGCAGAGGTGTTTCCAAGGCACCAGGGCCGGGTTATATACTGGCCAAGACCTATTGACGCGTCCTCGTCGAGCGTCCTGGGCAACAGGTCAATTTGGGGTCCTGGCTAAGGTCAATAGGATCGCCGATTCCTCCGAAGTCAGAGAGTGTCTGCCTGTACGGCGAGGAACCACCAGTCTGCACACCAATAAGCCAGACATGGGACAACGGATACTCATGCAAACCTCAGGTCCTGTATGACATCACACTGATGTTGGACAACAGGATGTCTTCATCCGACATACAGGACTTCGCGTTGGAGCTCAAGCCAACGAACACAAGCAAGCAAGCAAGCATATCCTTTCTAATTTATGTTTAGATAGTTTCTCACAGTTTATATCCAATTCATCGTATATGCAGGCTAGATATCTGGAGGGTCTTTTGGGGCTGGTTTATTCAGAAGTTAATTAAAGTATTCAGCACAACTGTTTATTTGATCTTTGTATTCAGCCTAACTGTCCATTTGATCTATAATGTTGGTGAGAATTGTTCCAATATTTTTTTATAAGTCCACTTGGTTTATTATTCTTTCCTACAAACAAATTTCTTAGTGGTGTTGTAAATGTCTTTTTAATTTGAAACGAAAGGTTTCCTTTCGCTGCGGTTTCTTTTGTTTTATTTTACAAGGTCATCTAAACATTTTCTTTTGTCCGCCTTTATTGGTTTCCTAGACGCGATTCCATACACCTATTTAGATAACAACGTAGACAAAGTTGGAGGAACATATAACGATATTAGATTGCATGTGTAATAGGCACGAAGGGCTTTTAATGCACTAAAAAGTACATAGACGTCAAAGGAAATTAAAATAACAAAAGCAAAACAAAAATGTTTAATTCTAACGTTAAATCAGAAAAATTATATGGACCAGAAAAAGGCAGAACTGACTAAAACGATTAGTAATAAACGTTCCACGACATTCACTAACTGGTCCCTATGCAGAATAGACGGGTTAAAATGGTTTATTTAAAATATAGGACGACCCTAGAACACACGGAAAAGAGAATTACGGACAATGGTTAAAAACTCCGCCGCGGAGCAAACACAGCAGGGGGCTTGTGATCGTCAGAAAACACCCCCTTCCACGAGTGTTTCGGCCCATTATACCCTTAACACTCTCTAGGGGCTTGCCCGTCCGGGTCATGACTCCGGGCGTCTTTTCCCTGCCGTGGAGACGTTCGGTCGATTTCGTTGTCATTGTTGTGCTTGTCCTAATTGTGCCCACTAAGCCTTCTTGGTATACCGGCTCCGTGGCCGAGGGGTTAGCAGCTTTCTCCGCTAACTCCGAATACTCTCGTCACGTGACGCGACGAGAATTAGCAGTGGTTCGAATCGCAAAAGTGACTTATGAGAGTATGGAGCCGGTCGCTCAGAAAGTCGTGGCGTGCTGGTGAGCGTAATCTAGCCTAGGAATCAACATACAGCTGAAAGATGCTGGTGTTGACCGCAATATCCTGAAATAGGATGGAAACGCGGAAAAAAAAAAAAAAAGCCTTCTTGGTGGCGTTTGGGGAACCTGATCTTCACCCTGAGACTCTCAGAAGGTTGCTCGGGTGCGTCACAGGTGACATCGACTTGAGTCTTTTCAGCACTGTGAGGTTCTCCCTGGCTAAGATCCTCTTGTGTCTTATGTATATCCCGTTCTCAGGAGCACTGTCATGCTTCCTGTGACGCACTCTCGCACTTCTTTCGTCCAGCGTGAATTCTCATTCCCCGGAAGGTGCCGAAGCTTTTACCACAGACGCATGGCCAATCCGGTCGCTCGGCTGAAGTCATGGTCGACTGGACGGATGGGGTCGTCACCGTGTGATCGCCAGTGGATCCTTCATGCTCCCCCGCCCCTTTTCGGGGGATCCAAGGGGCATCTATCTGTACTTTGAGTTGACGCGACATTATGCAGTATTATGCGTTGTCAGCCCGGTCTTCCGTCGGCCCCACCGTTTCACCGGTGGAGGCAATTCCACCACTGCGCTGCAGCAGTGCCAGTCTTTCCAGGGCGTCTCTCTGAATTACCAGAATGCCCATCCGTCTATCCGGATTGTCTGATGGACTGGCCATAAGTTAGTGTTAAAGGATCCGCCGCGGAGCAAACACGGCAGAAATAATGTGGGGACGTCATAGCCGGCGCTACGTGAGATATCATAAGATAGGACAGCACTGCGTAGAGAGAGTTGGTTGTAGGCCTGTAGGGATAAATGGCGACACAAATAAACTAATATGGACGAACGAAGAAAAAGAAGGAGGAGGAGGAGGAGGAGATGGAGGAGAAATTGAAAATTCATGGTCTATTGATTTAGTTTTAAAACGAAGTTGCTGATAATAAACCAGGCCAGTTGGGTGACATGTTTACGTTTACATTGTTCGGTACATTAAAGAGTGTATGGATCATCTCAAGGGTGCAACTGCTGGGATCATCTGTCCGATGTGAAGATTAGATTGATTCAGTTGTTAAGTTTATTGATTATCTAGAACTTTCGTCAAAGCATGTGGGACAGATGTGAATGTGACCTATCGTGTTGGACAGATGTTGATGTACAGGAAGGAGTACTTGTAGCGCACTTGCTGTTAAGCCGCCTACGTTGTGCCTGCGAATGATTCTGTGCACTGCTGCCACAAGTGATACTACGTGCTTTAACAGAGACCTGATAATGCATTAATCTATATCTGTCTGCAGCCGGTCGTACAGATGCTTAGTATGCATCCTTAGTCAATAGCTGGAAGGACACGAAGAGCAATCGGAGACGATGGCAGGATTATGTGCGTCTGCTGTTGTACTTTTATATTTAATGAATTTCTGACGTAGTCTGTGTCCGCGCATTACAGTTGGAGAAGCATGCACACGTTTAGCATACCACGTCTTCACTTTGCCACTGAAAATGTACAATAAAACTTAAACACAGAGAGCCCCACAAACAATATGTTGCACGGTTCATTGCCTGGTATATTTATCTGCTTCTCGTCAGGTGCATATTGTAGAGTTATATATCATACTTTAAAATAAATGAATAATACTTTAGCTGGAAAGAAAATTGTTGCGTATGCCTTACGGAACGTTGCAGTCAACACCAGCATTTTTCAGCTGCTGTTGATGTACTAGGCAATGTTTACGTTCAGTAGTTTGCCATTGCTGTCTGAACGACTGGCTCTCATACCAGCACGTTATAACACAACGCGACACGGTCTGCTGCACAAATCGGTCGCAGCTGAGCTTCGAACGCCTGGTACCCGGCTCACGAACCACGTTCGCAAGCCTTTAGCCACGGAGCCGGCTATTTTAGATGAAACAATTACAATATTGTTCATTTATTCGCTTTATATGATAATACAGGGTGTATTTTAATGATTATGGGGTTTTTGAAAATATTGCCGTTCCAAGTTTTGTATTTACCTTTTATGTTGCATGAGTTCGCAGAGGGTGAATACAAAACTTGGACAGGCAATGATTGATTGATTGATTGATTGATTGATTTAGGAACCGACATCACAGCTTTCGGGATATTCCCATAAGCGCTCCGTCCCCATCCTCAGCAGCCAGCGAAGAGTTCCAACACTAATAATAATAATAATAATAATAATAGACCGGCAATATTTTCAAAAACCCCACAGTCATTAAAATTACACCCTGTATACACTCCGCAGTACGCACCTGGCGAAATGCATCGAAGTATTCCAGGCTATAAATGGCTCAACATACTGTTTATGACTTCTGTGTAGCAAATTTTGTAGCCTTGAAAGCTGTTACACTCGTGCATACATGCATCTAGTCTTTAGTGTATGAATCAAGGGTTTTCAGTGAGCAAGGTGATACCCGTGTTGCTTTATGTAATCCTTTTATATGGAAAAACATTTCCTCCTACGATATATTGATTCCCTGTGCAAAAATTTGTGGATAATTCTTCATTTCATTCGTTGCCGCAAGTCCACATTTGCCCAGATATCTTCACAACCGGTGTTATCAGATCCCATCTTGCCATTTAGGTCATTCAACAAAATTTTGATGAATCCATTCCTTTGATTCCCTTTAGTACTTTGAAATTTGAAATTGCATGTAAAATCTCTCTCTCTCTCTCTCTCTCTCTCTCTCTCTCTCTCTCTCTCTCTCTCTCTCTCTCTCTCTCTCTCTTCTCTCACCTCTCTCTCTCTCTCTCTCTCTCTCTCTCTCTCTCTCCCGCCCCCTTTAATAGTAAACAGTCTATAGTGAGACAGAAGTGAAGTGATTCTAGTAACTAACTGATTCAGTCTATAGTGAGACAGAAGTGAAGTGATTCTAGTAAACTAACTGATTCAGTCTATAGTGAGACAGAAGTGAAGTGATTCTAGTAAACTAACTGATTCAGTCTATAGTGAGACAGAAGTGAAGTGATTCTAGTAAACTAACTGATTCAGTCTATAGTGAGACAGAAGTGAAGTGATTCTAGTAAACTAACTGATTCAGTCTATAGTGAGACAGAAGTGAAGTGATTCTAGTAAACTAACTGATTCAGTCTATAGTGAGACAGAAGTGAAGTGATTCTAGTAAACTAACTGATTCAGTCTATAGTGAGACAGAAGTGAAGTGATTCTAGTAAACTAACTGATTCAGTCTATAGTGAGACAGAAGTGAAGTGATTCTAGTAAACTAACTGATTCAGTCTATAGTGAGACAGAAGTGAAGTGATTCTAGTAAACTAACTGATTCAGTCTATAGTGAGACAGAAGTGAAGTGATTCTAGTAAACTAACTGATTCAGTCTATAGTGAGACAGAAGTGAAGTGATTCTAGTAAACTAACTGATTCAGTCTATAGTGAGACAGAAGTGAAGTGATTCTAGTAAACTAACTGATTCAGTCTATAGTGAGACAGAAGTGAAGTGATTCTAGTAAACTAACTGATTCAGTCTATAGTGAGACAGAAGTGAAGTGATTCTAGTAAACTAACTGATTCAGTCTATAGTGAGACAGAAGTGAAGTGATTCTAGTAAACTAACTGATTCAGTCTATAGTGAGACAGAAGTGAAGTGATTCTAGTAAACTAACTGATTCAGTCTATAGTGAGACAGAAGTGAAGTGATTCTAGTAAACTAACTGATTCAGTCTATAGTGAGACAGAAGTGAAGTGATTCTAGTAAACTAACTGATTCAGTCTATAGTGAGACAGAAGTGAAGTGATTCTAGTAAACTAACTGATTCAGTCTATAGTGAGACAGAAGTGAAGTGATTCTAGTAAACTAACTGATTCAGTCTATAGTGAGACAGAAGTGAAGTGATTCTAGTAAACTAACTGATTCAGTCTATAGTGAGACAGAAGTGAAGTGATTCTAGTAAACTAACTGATTCAGTCTATAGTGAGACAGAAGTGAAGTGATTCTAGTAAACTAACTGATTCAGTCTATAGTGAGACAGAAGTGAAGTGATTCTAGTAAACTAACTGATTCAGTCTATAGTGAGACAGAAGTGAAGTGATTCTAGTAAACTAACTGATTCATGCTTGTCGTTTGCTAGGTGCATAACGCTGGATCGCACTCGTGCTTACTGTCTTTTTCGTGGTTTTATGCCTTTATTTTTCTAGAACACATTGCATCTCGCTGGATTAGTTTTCTCTGCCTCTTTCGGTAGTTTTGGTGCCACTCCTTCATAGTGAGAGGCGGCTGTCTTTGTATGACCCAAAAACAGCACTGTTTGACCTGTGTATGGAAGCTTTTTGCCAGCGGTCTTTGTATGACCCAAAAACAGCACTGTTTGACCTGTGTATGGAAGCTTTTTGCCAGCGGTCTTTGTATGACCCAAAAACAGCACTGTTTGACATGTGTATGGAAGCTTTTTGCCAGCTGTCTTTGTATGGCCCGAGAAAAGCACTGTTTGACCTGTGTATGGAAGATTTTTGCCAGTTGTCCTCCATCTAGAAATGTGCTTATCATTTATAGGACGCTGCGATCAATCCCAGTTGATTTACTAGGCAATTTTTTTCGTTCAGTAGTTTGCCATTGCTTTGTGAACGAGGGGTCAAGGTTGAAGTAAAAGTGACCGGTGTAAGGAAAGAACCCGCTACTCCAACGCCAGCTCACTGGAAGTTGAGTTGAGTTGAGTTGAGTCAAGAACCGACATCACTGCACTCAGGAATTCCCATACGTGCTCAGTCCCCTCATTCAACAGCCAGCGAAGAGTCATACTACTAATCGTTCCCACCGCTATCTGGTTAAATGTTCTCCTGGTCTTCCCTCTCAATTTTGAGATTCTTCCAGAACCCCTGCCGATCCCCCCGCAATCTCATTCTCTCCACATATGGGTTCTCAATCTATTCCTCCGCCTTCTCCACCTGGTCCCACAAGCGCACGACCACCTCCCCCTTGTCCATAGGCAAGATACCACCAAGAGGTGCATTCCCAGCTAGCCTATCAGCCTGTTCATTCCCCCGTACACCCGGAAGTTTAAGCATAAGGGCATTCAACCCCACGGCCACGCTGGCCTCTGCCTTCCATAAAGTTTGGCATTATCTCCAAATGCGAGTCTTATAACATGTCATTTCGCACGCTACTTGCACGGATTGACTCCTCATGGCGCCATACTTATGTGAGTAGCGCTCCCTCACATCTTGGTTTGCTGAGTAGTTTTCTTGTCTTTCTTGACCTGTTCATGGTTGGCTGGGTTATGTAGCAACAGTTTTCTAGCGGATGAGGTAGCTGACCTCTCGCCAACCCTCCTTGGCGGCCTCTAACGACACGCACAGTACCTTACTGTGTGACTGTTCTTTGCTTCTTTTATAGACATGGATAACACACAAGCGATTAATAATACACTATTTGACTATTAATTACTTACTCTACAATGTCAGTATTTAATATGGTTGTCGTGTGTATGTCTTCTTTATTTTCAAAGTTGTCCCCTGGCTTTATTGTAATTCATCTGATAGAGGGCTGTGTACTGGACATTAATATTGTGTCAGGTATTTTTTTTAAAGAATCAAAACTTACGTGATATTTCCGATCCTGCCACAGTCACTTTTGAAGATAGTTTACTATAACACAAAATATACCGTATTTGAGAAGAACATACGCGAAAATCACAGACGTCACCATAATGCCGAGCGAGAACACAAACCATGTTGACAACGTTTCTGACAATGTACCTACATATCGTTAGAGACTTACCTCAGCGACTAGCGGTTTTTGCAAACATTTCAATAACGCCTGTATTCGCCTGTTGCAGTGTGGACGCGGTCGATGTTACGGGACGGTTGTTTACTCGTCGTCTCCCGCCTTTCGCCACGAAGCGTCTGCTTCGCGTGTCTTATTTAGGTAGATACTGTGTGTCTACAATGAAATCCTACTTTGTGAACATGGAAGAAAACGGGCGGTTGTTGAACAATGTTACGAAGAAGTCTCATAAAGTGTTGTAAATGTTAATGTGCAATTAGGCTCATTGACTCACAATGAAAATGGATTGACGACATCAGAGACATTGTACAATCACACGGAATGACACTATCCAGTGCCGCCCACCGGGCGCTGGAACGCAAATTATTCCTCCCCACGACGCTTGACGGCAGAAGTGGAAAATGATGATGATGATGATGATGATGATGATGATGATGATGATGATGACTCACAACCTTATCTCTGAAGCAGGTGGTTTAGGGAGGCGCCCTTGACCTTCTCTATTGAATATGAGTCAGTTTCCCAGGCCGGCTCTGTGGCCAAGGCGTTACCAATGCAATTCGTAATCCCACACACCACGTTCGAAACACAGCTGCGGGCGACTTAGAAGCAGACCGCTTTGCGATAGTATTTCCATACACTGGTATGAGTGTCGGTCGTTCAGAAAGCAACGGCAAACTACTGAACGAACGTTGGTATTTCCATACACTGGTATGAGTGTCGGTCATTCAGAAAGCAACGGCAAACTACTTAATGTAATCTTGCCCAGGAATCACAAACAGCCAAAAAATACTGCAGTTGACTGCTACGTCCTGTACAGGATATGCAATAAACTAAGTTTCGTAGAGTTTTAGTTGTCCTTGCTAGTCGTTTCTTGTGTTATTATATCACTGCTCTAGGAAATCCATCTACGTGAAGGACACGCTGAATGTCAAACCACCACTTTCTTTGTGAAAGTTCCTTCAAAAACAAAGGTTAGGGCAACAAGGCCCGACAAAAGAAGTCGGCAGGTAGAGCCCTTAAACCCGGGAAGGCAATCTGCATTATGGGAGGAGGAATCCAGAAAAGAAACCTCAAGAATTCGGAAGAGTTTTGCCTAAGTGATATGGGACTAGAAAAGGGACATCTACGCACTATGAATGCGTCTACGTACCACCAAGCAGGAGACCACAAAGGTGCAACAGACCAAGACGCGGGACGAGAGGCGGATGGAGCAACGCCTGGGAACACTACCAATGAGACACTCCCTGAAAGAGGAACAATTTGAGACGGGGCGGGAGCCTGATACCTCCATGCCTTAGCGCGAACATCAACAGACACGGCAAGCAGCAACAATGCGGATATCAACACAGAGCCAGAGACGCACAGAAAATAGGAGGCGAAACACACACATCTATTTTCACGAGCAGATGCAGAAAGGAAACACTACAAGGGCCCCATTCATAACACGCACACAGAGAGACAGCTGAGCGGGGCCTGGCTATTTGTCTCGACATAGTGGACTGGATTGGACTACACTGAATGCTATGCATCATCATGTTTCTGACCCATGCTGGAACAGACGCACAGTAAATGTTGATAGCAGGAGGAGGAGGAAAACAAGCAGGAGACGGAGGTGGAAAAGAAGAGGATGACACGACGAAGAAGAACTGCCCTAGACAAGTTTGTTGAACTAACCACACATAATGGGAAATCACAAACAACAAGTCTCACTCTTCCCCAAAGCTTCTATGGCTGAAAATAATAGTTAGGTACTTTAGTGACATTTAAAAAAATGGTTTGTATCGATTACATCTGGACAGCTGAATAGGACCTGGAAAATGCTTTCCAACAGTACCTCATTCAAGTCTGTATGGTGATTCTAAGCCGAGATATCCGGATTTGTGTGTAAAATTATGTCATAAATGGAACATAGAGGAAAATACTGATTTTGCTTTCTTCTTCTTCAGCGTTCCAAGCCATTGAGGTTCTTTGCTGCAGATACAATCCGTCTCCATTCGTCTCTCTGGTTGACCTTCTCTTGCCAGTCGTTGACTCCAAGTGCTTGTAGGTCTGTATATATATATATATATATATATATTATCTCTCCACCGTCTTCTTGGTCTACCTCGGGGTCTACGGTCATTTATTTCCTGAGTGTAAGCGAGTTTTGTTTCCCTCTTATCTTCCATTCTTTCTATATGCCCCAGCCATTGTAGTCTATTAGCCTTCATGAAACCAGTGATTAGCAGGGACTTAAACAGATCATAAAAGTCTTTGTTACTTCTTCTTTTCCACTCTCCACTTTGTGTATCCCTAATGGGTCCAAAGATGCGTCTTAAAACTTTGTTCTCAAAGGTTTGCAACAAGGCTTCGTCTCCTTTCGTTGTACTCCAGGTTTCAGAGCCATACAGCACAACTGGTCTGATCAGTGTTTTGTATATTGTGATTTTGGTGTTACAAGATAGCGCATTTGAAGTTAGTGGATGTTGTAGTGCATAGTATATCTTATTTCCAGAATTGATTCTAGTTTGTATTTCTTCCCTTATGATGTTGGAGCAGTTGAAAATTGTACCCAGGTATTTGTATGTTTCCGTTCTTTTAATGGTCATATTATCTATTTGTATGTGGCCAGAGTTTTGACTTGCTGCCCAGAAATAACATTTGTTTACAATGTGTTTAAAACTGCTACAACTTCTTTAATTTTGATAAAACCCCTTAGCAACTATATATTTTCATGTTCAGAACAGCGAGGCCTAACTGCCTAAGCAAATAATTTTTGATGTTATGCAATATTGGCTCATTAAAATTCAAAATGGTCGCTAATTAATTATTTAATAATGATTAAACTTAGCTAACGAACCTTGAAATGCCAATTGTGAATATTTTTCCCTTCAGTTTGATCAAACAAATACAAAGGCCATGTTGTGATGTTGTAAATATGTTTTGTTACTAATTTAATTTCAAAATGGCTGCCAATTAAACAATTAATAATTAATTTTTAAAATTTAAACTTTGTTAACGAACCATAAAACACCAATTATGTATCTCCGAAGTTGGAGTGGGTTCGCCTGATGGCGAGGGACACTGCCAATAGGGGAAGCTAATCCAAAGACCACTTTAGGAATTTGGCCGAAGTTCTGGAGCAAGCAACGTGGCCGCAGGGTCATATGATTTTGATCGCGAATGTCCGATCGCGACACCGAATCAAAGTGGCTAATAATAGCTTTATGAGACATATATTTGTAGTGGCATAGTCATTGGTGCCCTTGTAAGCCAAGACAGTGGTCTGAGTTCAATAACCAGCAGAGGCAGAATTATTTGTTACAACCAACACGGCTCTGGTCTCGACCCAGCCTCCTATAAATGGAAACCAAATAACTTCCAGAATTGTCTGGAATACATGTGGTGAGCTAGAGTGTGTAAGTCTAATACTTCATACCTGAACGGCTGTCTGCTATGAGAATACCTTGGAGATTGTAGGTTCATGTAGATGGGACATCACAAGTTCACAAACATGATGTATGCAGTCATGAAGAAAGCTGCATAGAAATATCATGAATGGGACTTTATGAATAAAGAAGTTCAGAAATGTCATGTACGAAGTTCTGAATAATGAAGTTCATAAATGTCAGTATGAAGTCTGGAATAAGAATTTCAGACATATGAAATTCTGAATAAAGTTGTTCAGAAATATCATGTAAGACGTTTTGACTAAAGTTCAGAAATGTTATGTATGTAATAGCAAATAAAGAAGGGTGGAAATACCATGTAGAGAGTCACCAAGAAACCCTGGTGCAGAATGAGTCACAGAACATAACCCAATGGCAGATGCTACTGCACCTGTGTGACCATATGTCAGGTATATTTCAGTACTTGTGTTATGGGATGTGTGACCATATGTCAGATATATTTCAGTCCTTGTGTCATGGGATGTGTGACCATATGTCAGGTATATTTCAGTCCTTGTGTTATGGGATGTGTGACCATATGTCAGATATATTTCAGTCCTTGTGTTATGGGATGTGTGACCACATAATATTTCAGTCCTTGTGTTATGGGATGTGTGACCATATGTCAGATATATTTCAGTCCTTGTGTTATGGGATGTGTGACCATATAATATTTCAGTCCTTGTGTTATGGGATGTGTGACCATATAATATTTCAGTCCTTGTGGTATGGGATGTGTGACCATATAATATTTCAGTCCTTGTGTTATGGGATGTGTGACCATATAATATTTCAGTCCTTGTGTTATGGGATGTGTGACCATATAATATTTCAGTCCTTGTGTTATGGGATGTGTGACCATATGTCAGGTATATTTCAGTCCTTGTGTTATGGGATGTGTGACCATATGTCAGGTATATTTCAGTCCTTGTGTTATGGGATGTGTGACCATATAATATTTCAGATATATTTCAATCCTGTGTTATGGGATGTGTGACCATATGTCAGGTATATTTCAGTCCTTGTGTTATGGGATGTGTGACCATATGTCAGGTATATTTCAGACCTTGTGTTATGGGATGTGTGACCATATGTCAGGTATATTTCAGTCCTTGTGTTATGGGATATGTGACCATATAATATTTCAGGTATATTTCACTCATTGTGTTATGGGATGTGTGGCCATATAATATTTCAGGTATATTTCAGTCCTTCTGTTATGAAATGTGTGACCATATAATATTTCAAGTATATTTCAGTCCTTGTGTTATGGGATGTGTCACCATATAATTTCAGGTATATTTCAGTCCTTTTGTAATGTGTTGCATGACCATATAATATTTCAGGTATATTTCAGTCCTTGTGTTATGAGATGTGTGACCATATATGTCAGGTATATTTCAGTACTTGTGTTATGGGATGTGTCACCATGTAATATTTCAGGTATAATTCAGTCCTTGTGTTATGGGATGTGTTACAATATAATATGTCAGATATATTTCAGTCCTTGTGTTATGGGATGTGTGACCATATATTTCAGTCCTTGTGTTATGGGATGTGTGACCATATAATATTTCAGGTATATTTCACTCATTGTGTTATGGGATGTGTGGCCATATAATATTTCAGGTATATTTCAGTCCTTCTGTTATGAAATGTGTGACCATATAATATTTCAAGTATATTTCAGTCCTTGTGTTATGGGATGTGTCACCATATAATTTCAGGTATATTTCAGTCCTTTTGTAATGCGTTGCATGACCATATAATATTTCAGGTATATTTCAGTCCTTGTGTTATGAGATGTGTGACCATATATGTCAGGTATATTTCAGTACTTGTGTTATGGGATGTGTCACCATGTAATATTTCAGGTATAATTCAGTCCTTGTGTTATGGGATGTGTTACAATATAATATGTCAGATATATTTCAGTCCTTGTGTTATGGGATGTGTGACCATATAATATGTCAGCTATATGTTATGGGAAGACCAGCTCCATTGTATTCCATCTTAACTGTTAGATATTTCTTTTGGCACCTTCTTCTTATGGTCCATGTCATGTGGCATTTATGATCATGTCCCTCCTTTTGTAAACTGTGAAAAGACATCATCCGTGAGGCATCTGAAAAGGAAGGTAGCTTGCCATTGCTTTCCTTCTTGGCAGTTACTGTAGTCATTATCTCCATAAAGGGGCAGATCTTCTGCCTATCATCATTAACCAACAACTATCTGCTGACTGCTCCATAGCTCCATCCGCCACTTGCCTCCATATGTGGATTAGGGGCAACATTGAAAGAGAAAGTTTGGACACTTCTGACCTAGAACATCTGCCAATGAGGACTAAGCACGTACATGTGTTCCTAAAGTTAGTCTTTGACTAACAAGCTAATACTGTGGAGTTTAGCATCTGCCTGGCTGAAAGAGAAAACACTACACAAATTTACAAGAACATGGTGAATAATATCCATTTTTGGTTCTCTCATTTGCATATTTATTTATTTTTGTAAACAGTATATAAGAATGTCTATGGTCAAGTACATGAAACAAAGGTTCTCACATCGTCATTTAGGTACTGGAAACAATGCACGTGTAAAGACTTCTGTCTAAGTTATTACTGATCCACAACAGGTGTATATAAACAAAAAAACAACTGGATGTGTATATAAACAAACAACTGGATGTGTATATAAAGAAAGAGCTGACTTCTACGTATCTACATGTATCTGCTTTTTTGTGCATTTTTAGTGTTAGGGTCAAGAACTTTTACACGTTCTTGCATTCTGCCTTTGAAAGCAAGAAATGTTTAAAATAATGCTAAAATAAACAACTGAAAACAACAAAACTGCTGTCGGTTAAAAATAAACACATAAACGTATAAAATATGCATTTCCCTGACATTCCAAGTCAAATAAAATACAGAAACACATTCAAACACCACTTGATCTTTCACCACACATTACTAAACACATTAATTGGACATACAAAACACTGATGACGGCTGTCAGCAAATATAACAACTGTGCCATTTTATCAAAGTAGAAATCAAATTGTCCCCACTCAGTTTCACAAAAGTGACATATGATCAATCAAAAACGTTACCCACGATCAGGAAATATTCAACCAAAATACGTAATAATAATAATACATGATGCTGTGCATTCTGTAGCAGTGCCACAAGTATTAAAATTATATTAACAAATTATGATCAGGGAATGGGAAGTAAATTTAGGGAAATTATTGCAGAAAACACTGCCAAATAAGCTTCACTCAAAAAGATGCTTACAGGTGTCTGTGAGAGTGGACTGTGAGATTAATTTATTTCAAATGTAAAGAATATCTATAAATGTTAGATTCTTGCTAGATGAACTATGCGATATCATGACGCTTTTTTCATATATGTAAAACATGAAAGGACCCCTTTACAATATATATTGTATTTTTCATGTTAGATTCAAAATCGAACAATTTTATGTATCCTTTAATTTCCACCAAACACACAAGTGACAAATGAAAAAATTTAGTAAGTCCCAGGATATGTGAATAGTATGTCGAACATCAAGTTAACACAACTGAACAAAGTCACTGCTACCATCTGTGGCCACTACTGCTTCAATGTCTGAAGTATCAAACCATAAGATATTGAGAGATATGAATCAATGCTGTGTGACGTGAGAAGTATCAGCTGCTAGCTGAGGAATCTGAACTTAAACACAATAGCCAACATTTAGTTCATTTTTAAATGTATAGATATGTACTGGAACACATACAGAGCTTTGGCAACCAATGCAATAAAATGAGTCAGAATATTATCCATGAAAACACCTGGGACAGGCCGCTGAGTTTCAAACTGCAGCTGTAAGGAACTCTGCAAGAACACTTCCAAAGAAAAACTGACCAGCCTAGAAGAACAAACTAGGAAGCTGTTCCAGAGTAAACATTGTAACCTCACAACACACAAACTCCAGCTTCAGAACATGATAATCTCACAACACACAAACCCCAGCTTCAGAACTATGGATACCAGACTTCTGGATATGAGTAAACATTATAACCTCACAACACACAAACTCCAGCTTCAGAACTATGGATACCAGACTTCTGGATATGAGTAAGCATTGTAACCTCACAACACACAAACTCCAGCTTCAGAACTATGGATACCAGACTTCTGGATATGAGTAAACATTATAACCTCACAACACACAAACTCCAGCTTCAGAACTATGGATACCAGACTTCTGGATATGAGTAAACATTGTAACCTCACAACACACAAACTCCAGCTTCAGAACATGATAATCTCACAACACACAAACTCCAGCTTCAGAACTATGGATACCAAACTTCTGGATATGAGTAAACATTATAACCTCACAACAAACAAACTCCAGCTTCAGAACTATGGATACCAGACTTCTGGATATGAGCAAACATTGTAACCTCACAACACACAAACTCCAGCTTCAGAATTATGGATACCAGACTTCTGGATATGAGTAAACATGATAATCTCACAACACACAAACTCCAGCTTCAGAACTATGGATACCAAACTTCTGGATATGAGTAAACATTATAACCTCACAACAAACAAACTCCAGCTTCAGAACTATGGATACCAGACTTCTGGATATGAGCAAACATTGTAACCTCACAACACACAAACTCCAGCTTCAGAACTATGGATACCAGACTTCTGGATATGAGTAAACATGATAATCTCACAACACACAAACTCCAGCTTCAGAACTATGGATACCAAACTTCTGGATATGAGTAAACAATATAACCTCACAACACACAAACTCCAGCTTCAGAACTATGGATACCAGACTTCTGGATATGAGTAAACATTGTAACCTCACAACACACAAACTCCAGCTTCAGAACTATGGATACCAGACTTCTGGATATGAGTAAACATTGTAACCTCACAACACACAAACTCCAGCTTCAGAACTATGGATACCAGACTTCTGGATATGAGTAAACATGATAATCTCACAACACACAAACTCCAGCTTCAGAACTATGGATACCAAACTTCTGGATATGAGTAAACATTATAACCTCACAACAAACAAACTCCAGCTTCAGAACTATGGATACCAGACTTCTGGATATGAGCAAACATTGTAACCTCACAACACACAAAATCCAGCTTCAGAACTATGGATACCAGACTTCTGGATATGAGTAAACATTATAACCTCATAACACACAAACTCCAGCTTCAGAACTATGGATACCAGACTTCTGGATATGAGTAAACATGATAATCTCACAACACACAAACTCCAGCTTCAGAACTATGGATACCAGACTTCTGGATATGAGTAAACATTATAACCTCACAACACACAAACTCCAGCTTCAGAACTATGGATACCAGACTTCTGGATATGAGCAAACATTGTAACCTCACAACACACAAACTCCAGCTTCAGAACTATAGATCAGACTTCTGGATATGAGTAAACATGATAATCTCACAACACACAAACTCCAGCTTCAGAACTATAGATCAGACTTCTGGATATGAGCAAACATGATAACCTCACAACACACAAACTCCAGCTTCAGAACTATAGATCAGACTTCTGATATGAGTAAACATTATAACCTCACAACACACAAACTCCAGCTTCAGAACTATGGATACCAGACTTCTGGATATGAGCAAACATTATAATCTCACAACACACAAACCCCAGCTTCAGAACTATAGATCAGACTTCTGGATATGAGCAAACATGATAATCTCACAACACACAAACTCCAGCTTCAGAACATGATAATCTCACAACACACAAACTCCAGCTTCAGAACATGATAATCTCACAACACAACAAACTCCAGCTTCAGAACATGATAATCTCACAACACACAAACTCCAGCTTCAGAACTATGGATACCAGACTTCTAGATATGAGCAAACATTGTAACCTCACAACACACAAACTCCAGCTTCAGAACTATGGATACCAGACTTCTGGATATGAGTAAACATTATAACCTCACAACACACAAACTCCAGCTTCAGAACTATGGATACCAGACTTCTGGATATGAGCAAACATTGTAACCTCACAACACACAAACTCCAGCTTCAGAACTATAGATCAGACTTCTGGATATAAGCAAACATGATAATCTCACAACACACAAACTCCAGCTTCAGAACATGATAACCTCACAACACACAGAACTAGGGATCTGACATACATGACCCAGGACACGAGAAACTAGGCTGAACAACCAATTGACACATTAATGCAGCGAAAACCTGTCTGCAGCACTGACCATGTTAAACATATAAATTGACTCCAAAAACAGCATTTATCTCATTACTGCCCACATTCTCTCGCATCACCATTAACTGTCCTGATTCCAGATATATATATTCTCTGCTTCTTGAAAATTATAGCTATTTCATAAGTGTCACATCACAAAAACTGCTGCATATTCTGTCATTACAACTACAACTTACAATTAGGTATAAATATGGCATAACACTTTCAGACTTTCAGTATTTACAAAACATACCCACCAAGCAAATTTTTCCACAAGGACTCAAAATAATGATATAGATATCAACTGTTACCCAGAATAATAAAAATAAACATTTCAATAGTAAACAGACCATATCAATATAAAGTTTATTATGGTAGTAAGTAAATACAAATGTGCACATTAAGTTATTGAGATCTGAAGTGGAAAAAATTCAAAATGTCACAACTGAACTTCATATGCAAGATTTGATAATGATGTTGTAATATTTCACTGAAATGAAGCTAATAAAACATGATTCACTTTACAAGCAACAAATATGCAACTATAAATGTGTGCTCATAGTATCAAGATAAATGACTAGCAATCAACAACTCTGTCATTGAAATTTGATATTCGCAAACAATAAGTTTCTAATGCAATCCTTGCCTGGAATGTCAAGCCGTGTGTGTATGGGAACAGACTGGATTGAAATGTCAAGCCATGTGTGTATGGGAACAGAGTGTTTGGACTGAAATGTCAAGCGTAGTGTATATGGGAACAGACTGGATTGAAATATCAAGCCTAGTGTGTATGGGAACAGAGTGTTTGGACTGAAATGTCAAGCTAAGTGTGTATGGGAACAGACTGGATTGAAATGTCAAGCCTAGTGTGTATGGGAACAGACTGGATTGAAATGTCAAGCCTAGTGTGTATGGGAACAGACTGGATTGAAATGTCAAGCCTAGTGTGTATGGGAACAGTGTTTGGACTGAAATGTCAAGCGTAGTGTGTATGGGGACAGACTGGATTGAAATGTCAAGCCAAGTGTGTATGGGAACAGACTGGATTGAAATGTCAAGCCTAGTGTGCATGGGAACAGACTGGATTGAAATGTCAAGCCTAGTGTGTATGGTAACAGACTGGATTGAAATGTCAAGCCTAGTGTGTATGGTAACAGACTTGATTGAAATGTCAAGCCAAGTGTGTATGGGAACAGAGTGTTTGGACTGAAATGTCAAGCGTAGTGTGTATGGGAACAGACTGGATTGAAATGTCAAGCCTAGTGTGTATGGGAACAGACTGGATTGAAATGTCAAGCCTAGTGTGTATGGGAACAGACTGGAATGAAATGTCAAACCTAGTGTGGATGGGAACAGACTGGATTGAAATGTCAAGCCTAGTGTGTATGGGAACAGACTGGATTGAAATGTCAAGCCAAGTGTGTATGGGAACAGACTGGATTGAAATTGTTGAAGACGTCTGCAACTTGTGGCACATACTGCATTTGAGCAGCAGTTCCAAGATGTCGTCCAGGAGATGGCCAACATGGCAGCTAAAGTAAACATGAGGACAGAAAACACCAGCAGAGATTAACATTATACTGTAGAATATTTGATGTAGAACACAGCTTTTCATCTCAGTGAAATAATGCAGAAGCATGTGTGATCTAGGAAATATCATTGTATTTAACTTACTGAAATTGTGCCGAAGCATGCGTGATCTAAGAAATATCAGTGTCACTTACTGAAATTGTGCTCAGTCACGCATGATCTAGTAAATATCATTGTATTTAACTTACTGAAATTGTACTGAAGCATGTATGATCTAGTAAATATCATTGTATTTAACTTACTGAAATTGTACTGAAGCATGTGTGATCTAGGAAATATCATTGTATTTAACTTACTGAAATTGTGCTCAATCATGCATGATCTAAGAAATATCAGTGTATTTACCTTACTGAAATTGTGCTGAAGCATGTGTGATCTAGGAAATATCATTGTATTTAACTTACTGAAATTGTGCTCAATCATGCATGATCTAGGAAATATCAGTGTATTTACCTTACTGAAATTGTGCTGAAGCATGTGTGATCTAGGAAATATCATTGTATTTAACTTACTGAAATTGTGCTGAATCATGCATGATCTAGGAAATATCAGTGTATTTACCTTACTGAAATTGTGCTGAATCATGTGTGATCTAGGAAATATCAGTGTATTTAACTTACTGAAATTGTGCTGAATCATGCATGATCTAGGAAATATCAGTGTATTTACCTTACTGAAATTGTGCTGAATCATGTGTGATCTAGGAAATATCAGTGTATTTAACTTACTGAAATTGTGCTGAAGCATGTGTGATCTAGGAAATATCATTGTATTTAACTTACTGAAATTGTGCTGAAGCATGTGTGATCTAGGAAATATTGTATTTAACTTACTGAAATTGTGCTCAATCATGCATGATCTAGGAAATATCAGTGTATTTACCTTACTGAAATTGTGCTGAAGCATGTGTGATCTAGGAAATATCAGTGTATTTACCTTACTGAAATTGTGCTGAAGCATGTATGATCTAGGAAATATCAGTGTATTTACCTTACTGAAATTGTGCTGAAGCATGTATGATCTAGGAAATATCAGTGTATTTACCTTACTGAAATTGTGCTGAAGCATGTGTGATCTAGGAAATATCAGTGTATTTACCTTACTGAAATTGTGCTGAAGCATGTATGATCTAGGAAATATCAGTGTATTTACCTTACTGAAATTGTGCTGAAGCATGTGTGATCTAGGAAATATCATTGTATTTAACTTACTGAAATTGTGCTGAAGCATGTGTGATCTAGGAAATATTGTATTTAACTTACTGAAATTGTGCTCAATCATGCATGATCTAGGAAATATCAGTGTATTTACCTTACTGAAATTGTGCTGAAGCATGTGTGATCTAGGAAATAACAGTGTATTTACCTTACTGAAATTGTGCTGAAGCATGTATGATCTAGGAAATATCAGTGTATTTACCTTACTGAAATTGTGCTGAAGCATGTGTGATCTAGGAAATATCAGTGTATTTAACTTACTGAAATTGTGGTGAATCATGTGTGATCTAGGAAATATCATTGCATTTAACTTACTGAAATTGTGCTGAATCATGTGTGATCTAGGAAATATCAGTGTATTTAACTTACTGAAATTGTGCTGAAGCATGTATGATCTAGGAAATATCAGTGTATTTAACTTACTGAAATTGTGCTGAAGCATGTGTGATCTAGGAAATATCATTGTATTTACCTTACTGAAATTGGCACATTGAGATCTCAATGAGATTGTGCTGGTATGATCTTGGAAATAGCACATTGACCCCAAAAGCGGTTTAAGACAGTTGATATAATTTAATGCAGAAGTCAATCACTGGTATACACTGAGTGGTCATTAGTGGGCTGCTTGAACCTCAAAATAAGTTTTGATGATGAAACAAACAGCAATTAAATGATATATTTCTCTGTGTAACAAATTATAGAGGTTGTGATCACACCAGTTGAAAGAAAGCCATGACAGTGGCATGAGTAGATAGCACAAGAACAGTGGCATGAGTAGATAGCACAAGAACAGTGGCATGAGGAGGTAGCACAAGAACAGTGGCATGAGTAGATAGCACAAGAACAGTGGCATGCGTAGACAGCACAAGAACAGTGGCAGGAGTAGACAGCACAAGAACAGTGGCATGAGAAGATAGCACAAGAACAGTGGCATGAGTAGATAGCACAAGAGCAGTGACATGAGTAGGTAGCACAAGAACAGTGGCATGAGTAGATAGCACAAGAACAGTGGCATGAGTATGTAGCACAAGAACAGTGGCATGAGTAGATAGCACAAGAACAGTGGCATGAGTAGGTAGCACAAGAACAGTGGTATGAGTAGGTAGCACAATAACAGTAGCATGAGGAGGTAGCACAAGAACAGTGGCATGAGTAGATAGCACAAGAACAGTGGCATGAGTAGATAGCACAAGAACAGTGGCATGAGTAGATAGCACAAGAACAGTGGCATGAGTAGATAGCACAAGAACAGTGGCATGAGTAGATAGCACAAGAACAGTGGCATGAGTAGATAGCACAAGAACAGTGGCATGAGTAGATAGCACAAGAACAGTGGCATGAGTAGACAGCACAAGAACAGTGGCATGAGTAGACAGCACAAGAACAGTGGCATGAGTAGATAGCACAAGAACAGTGGCATGAGTAGACAGCACAAGAACAGTACAAGTATAGGACCCTTTTTACCTGCCTTATGGTGCACTGGGTATATGGTGTTAGACACATAATTGTATAGACCAACTGACACTCGGTGGGGGATGTGGTCGGTATCACCAGCTGCCTTTACTCCCCAACACATTTCCTGGTGCCCATTTCTGGCTGTGTTAATCTGGGGGACCAGACATTTTTTAAAAATTTGTCCTGATGCGGATTCCAGGACATGATCACCAGGCCGCAGGTGTGACAATGTAGATTTCAGGGCATGATCACCAGGCCACAGGTGTATGTTTAGCCTACAGGCTACCGCAGGTGTATGTCTAGCCTATAGGCTACCGCAGGTGTATGTCTAGCCTATAGGATACCGCAGGTGTATGTCTAGCCCCGAATCACAGTGTGGCTTTCGACAGAACCGGTCTACCACTGATATGATATTCTCATTGCGACAAATGCAAGAAAAATGCCGTGAACAGAATCAACCACTGTTTATTGCCTTCATCGACCTCACAAAGGCATTTGATTTGGTCAGTCGTGAGGGTCTGTTCAAGGCACTAAAGAAGATTGGCTGCCCACCAACTCTTCTGTCCATTGTGGAATCGTTCCACACAGGCATGAAGGGTATAATCAAGTTTGATGGTGCAACTTCTGAAGAATTTGAAATCAAGAGTGGAGTTAAGCAAGGTTGTGTACTAGCTCCCAACCTCTTTGGAATATACTTTTCACTTCTACTGAAATATGCATTTCGTGATCAGGATGGTGGTATATACATTCACTCACGCTCAGATGGCGGCCTCTACAATGCTCAGAGATTGAAGGCTAAGACCAAAATTAGGAGGGTACTGATCAGAGAGTTGCTTTTTGCAGATGATGCTGCAGTTACGACCCACTCTGAGGAAGAATTGCAATGTCTACTATCTGCATTCTCCAATGCTTGTTCTGAATTTGGTTTAACAATTAGCAAAAAGAAGACACAGATTATGTCACAAGGTGCACATGGGGTACCATCAATCTTTATTGACGACGCTGAACTAGAGATAGTAGACCATTTTACATATCTAGGATCAGTGGTAATAGCAAATTATCCCTAGATCAGGAAATCAACATCCGGATTGGTAAGGCAGCAACAACAATGAACAGGTTAAGAAAAAGAGTCTGGGAGAACAGGAAGCTTACTGCCAAAACAAAAGTCCTTGTCTATCAAGCCTGTGTCCTTAGTACTCTTCTCTATGGCAGTGAAACCTGGACAACTTACTCACACCAAGAGAACAATTTAAACAGCTTTCATATGCGGTGTCTGCGAAGAATTCTTGGTATTAAGTGGCAAGACAAGATCACAAATACTGAAGTATTGGAAAGATCAGGTTGTGTGACAGTTTATTCCATGCTCAGTCTTCGTAGACTTAGATGGATAGGACATCTTAGGAGGATGGATGATGGTAGAATACCAAAGGATATCTTTTTTGGTGAATTACAGATGGGTAAGAGATCTCAGGGTCGGCCTCTACTACGATACAAAGATGTGTGTAAGCGGGACATGATTGATACAGGCATTGATAATGCACATTGGGAGCAAGTCGCCGCTGAACGTGTTGCATGGAGGGCAAATATCAGAAATGGAATAAAGTCAAAGGAGAAAATTATTGCAGAAAAGTCACACACCAAGCGTTTGAGACGTAAGATGGTGCATGATGGTGGAAATGACCACGTGTTCACATGCACCCACTGTGAACGGACATTTACAGCGCAAATTGGCCTTATCAGTCACACTCGCTACCGCCATAGTTAAAAGTTATTATGCCTTTTTAAAGCACAAACTATCGTCTGTCAAGACGGCAAGGTGCCAATGGATGTCTAGCCTATAGGCTACCGCAGGTGTATGTCTAGCCTATAGACTACCGCAGGTGTATGTCTAGCCTATAGGCTACCACAGGTGTATGTCTAGCCTATAGGCTACCAGGGCATGATCACCAGGCCGCATGCGTATGTCTAGCCTATAGGCTACCGCAGGTGTATGTCTAGCCTATAGGCTACCAGGACATGATCACCAGGCCACAGGTGTATGTCTAGCCTATAGGCTACCAGGACATGATCACCAGGCCGCAGGTGTATGTCTAGCCTATAGGCTACCAGGACATGATCACCAGGCCGCAGGTGTATGTCTAGCCTATAGGCTACCAGGACATGATCACCAGGCCACAGGTGTATGTCTAGCCTATAGGCTACCAGGACATGATCACCAGGCCGCAGGTGTATGTCTAGCCTATAGGCTACCGCAGGTGTATGTCTAGCCTATAGGCTACCAGGACATGATCACCAGGCCGCAGGTGTATGTCTAGCCTATAGGCTACCGCAGCTCTCACAAGAACAGTCATGATCCACATTGTAACCCAGCACATTCAGATTGAGGTAGCTCATGTCATTTGGGTTCAGACACGGATTATTAGGAGTATTCATTTGAAATCTGTTCGTGCTGCACCGCGCATAATTGCGTATGTCGAACATGATCATGTCATAGTCATGTGATAAGTACTGACCAATGAATAAAAGAGCATGTGCTTATCGTCCCATGATGCATAGGTTCTGTTTCTGACCGTTGAGAAAATGGCCGGGTTGATCCAAAATCCGTCCAAAGAAGCTCAAAGAGCGGTGATTCAGTTTCTTTCATTTGAAGGATGTCGACCAGCGGACATTCATCGAAGAATGCAAGCAGCGTACGGTAACAAATGTGTGTCGAAGACAACACGGACAGACTGGGCACGGATGTTTCGGAAAGGACGTCAGTTCACGACAGATCTTCGACGGCCAGGTCAAGTGCACATTGTTGCAACAGAAAAAACCATCGCCAAAACTGATGCAGCAGTACAGATGAACCGTTGTCGAAGCATACGTTCGCTAGCGAAAGAATTTGATGTGTCAATTGGGACAATTCAAAAGGTCGTTCGTAAGAAACTGCAACAATTTCACACAGATGCAGACGTAATGAACGCGGTAAACACTTGGTTCAGTGAGTAGCCACAATCCTTTTTTTGCAGACGGCATTCGCTGCATACCTAAGTGATGGGATGCTTGCCTGAATGCCTACGACGACTTCTTCTGACCAACCCATGGTGCATAATTCATTCGAAATGAATGCTTTGTTTAATTCTACCACACCTGTTAATGTTCCTTTCATGCTTTTGTAATAAAGCCACTTGGAACGGGTTTCAAATGAACGACCCTTATATTATTAGCCTCTCATCAAAACAGAGACTGTTTAGAAGTATATTATAGTCAGGAATCTAGATTTGATCAGAAAAATATTACTGAAATTAAGCAAAATAATACCAACTTTTGCCATATAGTTCACTATTAAAAGGTATTGACAATTACTTCTTATATATATATATATATATATATATATATATATATATATATATATATATATATATATATATATATATATATATATAAATTCAGGCTGTTCTTTTAGCTTTAAGTGTTTTTTTACAATCAATTTTTTTTTTTAAAGAAAGCACACACACACACATGTATACTTGCAAGCATGCATATATACTAGCAAGCACACACACAATTCAGTTTAAACAACACATAATGGAAGATTTAATTTATATAATTGTTTCAACTAGAGTGCTGTCTAAAATTTGACCTGTAGTTTGTTATTTTCAGACATATTTCCCCATGATAATTGAAAGATTTGGATGAGGATGGCTTATTTTTCATTCCTATTGTACATAAATGCTTTATTGGATATAAGTATTGCAGAAGAGTATTCAACATTCATTGGATAAAACAGAGAACATACACATCTGTCCAACATGAACTTAATATCTGAAGAAGACTGGTTGTAAAGACAAATAAACAGAGAAATACAAAATATTTCGGGCACATAAAAAGTATTAAATGTCTGAAAACGAATAATATGGAAGGAGGCGTGCCAGGAAAGCAGAGGCAAGGAAGACCACAACATAAATGGGTTTCAGGTGTGACAGATAAAACACCCGTGGCCACCAAGACATCTGGTCTATGACGGAGAGACATTTCACAACACTGGTGTGGAAGCAGGGTTCTGCATAGGACAGAATCAATAAATGGATGAATGAATTAACTACAACAAGCTCGGCACTGACGAATTTTGCTAGTTCATGAGTGAAATATGTGCAGTTGTAAATATTAACTGTAGGCAGGCAACAGAATTATCTGACGTACATTATATAATAAAAAGAAACTGGTACTTCCTCATATACTAATGAAGATGTGTACGTGTTACATTCATGTTTTGATTAAATTGTGTTTCACGATGCAATGAGTTGTGGAAATTCTGCTAACAGCTCTAGTACTTTCCACAAGTTCGATCTGCCCTCAAAAGAAACTGTCATTAATAAAAGCTGAATAAGTAAAAGAAGAGTGTAAAATGTTTTAGGCTAAAAAGACAGTTCATAATAATGGAATGTCATATTACATTCATTAAGCATTTGCTTCAAAGATGACAGCATGTTACTCAAGAAACATGTTGACTACAGCATACAGAAATGCAAGCACTGATTGGCCACACTTATGTCATCTCCATTCACTGAGCACTGACTGGCCATACCTGTGGCAGCCTCAGTCACTGAGCACTGACTTGCCACACCTATGGCAGCTACACTGACTGAACAAATAAGTGCAGATTCATCATTACTGAACATTATTCAGCTGTCCTGGTATGTACTAGAAATATCCCTATAATGACTGAGAAAGAAGTACAGTAAAACCTCGGTTTTCGTTGCCTTCGGTTATCGACAACTTCAGTTTTTGTAGATTTTTTCACATGAAAAATTGGTCCCGGTTTTCGTCACTTGTCTCGGATTTTGTTGGCATGCCTACATGATCTCGCTGCTAATTCTGCAAAAACAAAGGGACCTACGCGTTCTTCTGCTCAGTTAAGCGTTGTTTTTCATTGTGTGAGCATCACTTGCCAATAATAAAATACAAGAGAGGCATTAAGATTGCCGCATGTATGGGAAGTCGCCATCCATGATAAGTTCCATTGTGGCGAAAAAGGAAGCAACAAAGGAGGCTAATGTAATGAAAGGCATGAATGTGCTAACAAAACAAAGATCGCAAACAATTCAAGATGTCGAAAAGTTATTATTAAATTAGATAAATCAAAACCCATTAGATGGCGATTCCGCATAAACAGTGTTACTAGGCATGGCGAAGGTGCAAGTTCAGAAAATAGTATAAACACTATATTTATTATCTATAAAATGTGTTTTTGGTATGTATAAGGGGGCGTTAATTTGAAAACCGTTCGTGCCGCACCGCACGTAACTGCGTAAGTTGAACATGATCATGTCATAGTCACGTGATAAGTACTGAGCAATGAATAAAAGAGCACGTGCTTATCGTCCCAAGATGCATAGGTTCTGTTTCTGAGCATTGAGAAAATGGCCAGGTTGATCCAAAATCTTTCCAAAGAAGCTCAAAGAGTGGTGATTCAGTTTCTTTCATTTGAAGGATGTCGACCAGTGGACATTCATCGAAGAATGCAGGCAGCAGTATGGTAACAAATGTGTGTCGAAGACAACAGTGACAGACTGGGCACGAATGTTTCGGAAAGGACATCAGTTCACGACAGATCTTCGACGCCAGGTCAAGCGCACATTGTTGCAACAGAAAAAAACAACGCCAAAATTGATGCAGCAGTACAGATGAACCTTGTCGAAGCTAGCAAAAGAATTTAATGTGTCAATTGGGACAATTCAAAAGGTCGTTCGTAAGAAACTGCAATATCGGAAGGTGTGTTCACAGTGGGTACCACGGATGTTGACCGACCACCAAATAGAGGAATGCATGGGGTGGTGTTTAAACCACTTGCTGCGTTACAGAGTGGAGGATGATACATTTCTCTTCCGCATAGTGGCAGGCGATGAATCATGGTGTTACCACTTTGAGCTGAGCAGCAAAAGAGAGAGCATGCAAGGGAAGCATGCTGGATCACCAAAAAATTCAAGTTACAGGTTTCCGCTGGTAAGGTTATGCTTAGCACATTTTTTTACCATGAATGGTTATTGTTGGGCGACTTTAAAGAACCTGGTGTCAACATCAACTCTACCATCTATCTGAAAACACTAGGCAAGCTGCAAAAAGCCCTCAATAATAAATGACCCAGCATGCATTTTCACAGTGTGATTTTGTTGCAAGATAATGCTCACCCGCATGTCGCAAAGATTGTGCAGGAAGCATTAGCAAGGAAGAAGTGGGAGATTCTGCAACATCCAGCCTATAGTCCTGATTTGTCACCATGTGATTTTCATTTGTTCGGACCTCTAAAGGGGCAAACACTTGGTTCAGTGAGCAACCACAATTATTTTTTGCGGACGGCATTCGCCGCCTAACTAAGCAATGGGATGCTTGCCTGAATGCCTACAGCGACTTTCTTCTGAACCAACCCATGTTGCATAATTCATTCAAAATGAATGCTTTGTTTAATTCGACCACACCTGTTACTGCTTCTTTCATGCTTTTGTAATAAAGCCATTGGAACGGATTTTAAATGAACGTCCCTAATATTTTGAAGTGTCTAGAACAAATCAATTGGATTTACATTGATTCATATCGAAATAATTGCCTCGGTTTTCATCGGTTTCAGATTTCGCCGATTGTTTTCAGACAGATTATCGACGAAAACAGGTTTTACTGTACACAGTTAACAATGTCACAGAGAATTATACTGATATAAAAAAACACTCATACGTAACAAGTATAAACTGTATGCAGAAGTAGTGTATACTGAAAGTACTGAAGTACAAGTAAATAGTAGGAATATCTGTTGTACTAAAACATAAATGGCAAGAGAAAAATATACAGACTGATAACAAAAGTAACACATTTTCAAAAGTAACAATATCAGCTAGTAACAACAAGACAATAACAATAATAGCCCAAACTTTACCATTCCTGTTCTCCTCAAGAAAACAGCCCTATAGCATGACTTTATATTTTTCAAATGTTTTCATTGTGCTTTGAATCCAATTAACCCACAATCAGTCGTTTTGTTACAGACAAAGGAATCTAAAAGTTACAACTATCATACGCATAGAAAAACACTGTACCAAAAAATACAAAATACATTCTCTAGAGAAGGCATTGCACTGAACTAGTAACACTAAACACATTACAGCATCACTGTAATTAATAAAGCTAATGACCAGTGTAATCAAAGCATGAAAAAGGAAACTTTCAGAGAATGCAAACCTACCTATTTATTTGTAACAGTTATGCAACACTGGTGATTTTCACTAAGTCATATTCATTACAATCGTTTTGTAATTTTCAAAAAAAAAAAAAAAAAGTATTTCAATGTTCCACGTTTAATCCTTCTTTGTACTTTTTAACACAACATATTATGCTATTTTTGGTGGAAATAATATAAATAACTTACATTTGCTGATGACACCATCTTGATAGCAACAGGTCAGAAGGATCTACAGAAAATGACAGATACAGTGTTTGTAGAAAGTGAGAAAATTGGCGTTAGCTTGAATAATAGACAGAAGTCATGGTGATATCAAAGAAATAGATTGTGTCTAAATGTGAAATTAAAGTAAATGACGATATTTTGGGGCAAGTGCAAAAAGTCAGATATCTAGGCACATAGATAACATCAGACGGAGGATGCATCACCGCAATAAAAAACAGAATAGGACAAGCAAAAACTGCATAGAAAATTTTGTGCAATAAGTACTTTAAATATTGAGCACAACCCACTACTGGCAACGCCGATCGCATTCCGGTATGAACCTAAGGCCTATCCACACTAGTGCTTCCATATTGACGTGGATAGGCCTTAGGTTCATACCGGAATGCGATCGGCGTTGCCAGTAGTGGGTTGTGCTCAATATTTAAATTTCAAATCCCGAAACAACCACATAATCAATAAGTACTTGTTCTTGAAAGTTAGGAAAAAGAGTTCTTGCATGTTGCATAGAACCAATTGTTTCATACGGCTGTGAATCCTGGACAATTAGTAAACAGACTAAAGATCCCTGGAAACCTAGTAGATGTGGTTTTATAGAATGCTGAAAATTAACTGGACAGCCAAAATGAGCAATCTGGATGTTTTGAGGGAAGCCAAGTAGCAATTACAACTTATCACAAGCATCAGAAAGAAGCAGTCATCATTTTTGGCCAAATTATGAGAAGACAAAAACTTGAACATGTTGTGACAGCTGGAAAGATTTGTGGAAAGAGAGAGAAGACGGGCGAAAATTCTTAACAGCCTTGTGTCATGGCACGGAAGGAAGTCAACACACGAACTGATCCATGCCGTCGGAGATTGCAATTTGTGGTGAAGCATGATCGCCCACGTCAGCCAGCAAGGCACTGGATGAAGTAGATGATGGTTATGCTATATAGTAGAATGAAAGTAAATATGGAGGTAAAAGAAATGTGTATGCAGTAATTCATCAAGAGAGCTGCAGTGTTCAGATATGAATTCTTGAAAATATGGCCAGTGGATGTATCATTTGTAGAATGCAACTGAAGTCTATGCGTGCAATAGCGAAATCAAAGATAAGATATAGCCATGACTTGAATGCCGCAAATGATATTTCTTGTCTGATTGACTAATCTACAAAAATGCATGTAAACTCTTGTAACGAGGATTTTTTTCCATTCCAAATTTGCACTGAGAAGAAAACGCCACTTTATTAAATAAAAAAAACATACTAATTGAATCCAACAACAGCATGTAACATTATAAACAAAATATAATCACACTGATCCTTGGTAACAAATGGGTACAATCAAAATGGGTCATCAAACTAGAAGTGGATACAACAATGACTAAACAAAACTGACAGAGAACAAAGATACAGACAATATATGGTTTCTAACAACAAATATGTAACGTCGCTATGTAACAGATTATGGATTCATCCATATGTAGATAAATCTCATTCTGTGGTGGTATCGGATGATAAAAGTCATTTTCTAACTGAAGGAATTCTCGTAACATGTTTGAGTGTTGAACCTCTTTATGCTGGTAGGAGCATCAGTACAATCTTTTCTCATATCTGTGGAGAATTCAAATATAAGTGTTGTCACATTCATCAGTAGTGTACAAAAGAAAAAGAAGTTAAACACTATCATGTCATTCATCGGTAAAGTACAAAAGAAGTTGCTGAAAGCAGTCTACAGTCCTCACATCACAGGCATAGCTCCCCTCTTCAGTGCAGATGGGGGAACATTGGTCACTGATAAAGAAATCCTTCAACTCTGGGCAGAGCAATTCAGCAACATCTTAAATGCAACTTCCTTCTTCATTGATGAAACCATCAACTGCCCTCCTCAAGTTCCCACTAAATTTTTTTTTTTTTTGATGACCTGCCAAACATAGTGGAACTAAAGAGCAGCTTCACCAAGTCTTAACAAACATATGGGTGAACGAGACCATGCCACAAGATTTCAAGGACGCGTCAATAGTCCACCTTTACAAACGTAAAGGAAACCGCCAATCCTATGACAACCACTGAGGCATCTCCTTGCTCTCAATCGCAGGGAAGATACACGCCAGAATTCTTCTCAATCGCCTCATGGCCCATCTCAATCAAGGTCTTCTTCCTGAGAGTCAATGTAGCTTCAGAAAAGAACGAGGAACTGTTGACATGATTTTTGCTTCAAGGCAGCTGCAAGAGAATTGTCTTGAACAGAACTCTGAAATGTTCTCCACTTTCATTGACCTTACCAAGGCTTTTGATACAGTCAGCAGAGAAGGACTGGAAGATTATGGCGAAATATGGCTGTCCACAAAAGTTCTGTGTCACAAGCTGCCACAATTGATGATGAAGTGAATGCAAGAATCTCCAAGGCCAGCACGGCCTTTGGCAGACTCTACAAGAATGTATGTGACAGAAATGGAATAAGCCTGCAATCAAAGCTGAAAGTCTACAAAGCAGTTATATTATCCACACTGCTATATGCTTGTGAAATTAAACCACTTCCACACAGTCTGCCTTAGGAAGCTATTGAAGATTAAATGGCAAGACAAGATCCCTGACACTGAAGTTCTAGAAAGAGCATCCATGCCCAGTATCCACACTCTACTAATGAAGAATCAGATTCGCTGGGCTGGTCACTTAACTTGTATGCCAGAATCACAGGCTCCCTAAACAAATTTTTTACGGCGAACTGCGTTGTGGTAAACGCTCCCAAGGCGGCCAGAGGAAACGCTTTAAAGACACTCTGAAAATCTCACTGAAAGCTTTTGAGATTCATCTTGACACCTGGGAGACTGCTGCTAAAGACCGCAATTCGTGGCATACATCATTACATAAGGGTGTAGACTTGTGAAGCAACCAGGACTGTGAAGAAAAGGCTGGACAGAAAAACCACTGCAGGAGATCATCCTCGTGGAACATCAAGCATTCTTTGCCCACATTGTCAAAGAACATTTCGAGCCAAAATAGGCCTTATCAGCCATCTTAGAACTTACGGCTCCATACTTTCAACCCCACTGGATTAAATGAATGATCATCATCATTCTTGATGGACAAACAACAAAAGAAGTTAAACATTAGTAGTGTACAAAAGAAAAAGAAGTTAAATACTATTACATCATTCATCAGTAGTGTACAAAAGAAATTCAACACTATCATGTCATTCAACAGTAGTGTACAAAAGAAGTTAAACATTAGTAGTGTACAACAGAAAAAGAAGTTAAACACTATTACATCATTCATCAGTAGTGTATGAAAGAAGTTAAGCACTATCATGTCATTCATCAGTAGTGTATGAAAGAAGTTAAGCACTATCATGTCATTCATCAGTAGTGTACGAAAAAAGTGAAAACACTATCATGACATTCAGAAGGCTGTACAGACATGTTTCTCCACAACCACATGCCTTGTATGTTTTTGATATGTCCGACTGCTAAGCTAATCATCTTCCCTACCACTCTGCCAGCCCATCTAGCATGTTCTTCCCCCTCCTCTACAACATTCTCCAGAATTCTCATCTTGTATCATTTTTCCTCTTCTTCTTCTTTGCGTTCATCAGGGGTGTTTTTTCAGATGTGATTGCGGTGTGTCAGGTTAGGCACCCTTGGGCCGAAATCCAACACATCCGACTTTTAGCGTGCATTTTTGACAGGTTAGCATTCCTGAGGGACTCTCACTTTTGTAGTGCCGTCCACATCCCAAATGGTCAAGTCGAAACGGTCAAATACTTCATGATCAGCCCTCAAGGGAAGGCAGGGACAGTCCATGGCATTTTCCGCCATCCAGGGTGGCTTCCATAGTTGCAGAGCCGACACATAGCGCCCTGGTGCTGGGCTTACCGAGGGAATCATCACGTGCTGCTCAGGACTGCTTTAATTCCTCACTTCAATATATTGGGCATTTCGTTTGCCCCGGGCCGCTCCCGCACAAACCAGACCGGTCTGCTGACGGTATCCACTCATCGAGTTTTCGATTCGGACATATGCTTGTTGCTGTGCCCAAGGACAATATAGTCAGAGCACGACTCTATAGATCCGGGCACGATGGACATTCGGGAAACTAGCTAGTCAGAGCTGTTCCCAGCACGAGACATTTCACAAGGCCTGCTTTGAACACTCTAATTTTTTCAAAGTAAATGCGCTGGCCACCTGGGACGCTCAACGAAGAGCACCCACGGGAGAGAGCCGGCAGACGGTAGGGCAGGAACGGGCAGTGAACCGGCGCGAGCCGGACCGCCCGCCTGCACCTGAGATCCAACTACAAGCTTTTTAACTGCAACAACTTGAATATACGCTATTGGAGCTGGAATTACCGCGGCTGCTGGCAACAGACTTGCCCTCCAATAGATCCTCGTTAAAGGGTTTAAAGTGTACTCATTCCAATTACGGGGCCTCGATAGAGTCTCGTATTGTTATTTTTCATCACTACCTCCCCGTGCCAGGAGTGGGTAAGTTGCCTGCCTGCTGCCTTCCTTGGATGTGGTAGCCATTTCTCATGATCCCTCTCGGGAATCGAACCTTGATTCCCCATTACCCGTTAAAAACATGGTAGGCATGTCATGTACCATCGACATTTGATAGGGCAGACATTTGAAAGATGCGTCACCGGCTCGAGAAGGCCATGCGATCAGCACAAAGTTATCCAGAGTCACCAGAGGGAAAGCCGCACCCCGCGAAAGGCAGTGATGATTGGTTTTGAACTAATAAAAGCGCTCTTTCTACGAGGGTCGGAGCTTGGTAAGCATGTATTAGCTCTAGAATTGCCAGAGTTATCCAAGTAGGATCGTGTCATCTAAGGAGCCTCGACTGATTTAATGAGCCATTTCGCGGTTTCACCGTGAGACAGTGTGAACTTAGACATGCATGGCTTAATCTTTGAGACAAGCATATGACTACTGGCAGGATCAACCAGATATCTATCGGACAGACGGACTATTCACGCACACGTAGGCCAAGAGTAGCATCGCTAAAGCGCGTCCCTCCCGGTACAAGGTGATACATGCAAAACCACTGGACGCCTACCGACGCTATACCAGCTTACTGACTGCAGGCCCACTACTCATCGAGAGAGAGTGGGCGCTTATTCAGACTTTGTCGAATGGTCATACATATTTGCTCTTTTGCCCGCTCAAACCACGACTCTAGCTGCACGATGCGGTTAACATTCTCGAAACGCCTGCCTCGCTAACTTGCGTCGATTCTGGCGAAGATCCCAATTTGGTGCACCTCACACAGCCATTCGAGACAACGAACGCCAGACGCGGGACTGATCTTGCGAACCAGACCAGCCCTCACATCTTGTATCATTCCATAAATTACACACATGAGTCAAAAAGTAAAGGACCTTTTTACACGCCTGAAGGCTCACTGAGTATATGGTGCCCACATGTTATAGACATCTGGTCGCTCGATAGGTCATGAGGTCAATATCACATTGGCCGCCTTTACTTCTCAGAACATTTCCTGGCACATACAAGTGCAGTAAACAGAAAACTAAAATATTTGAATAAAATAACTGTAAAACAAATAAAATAATTTTAAAACAAATAAAGTAACCATAAAACAAATAAAATAACCGTAAAACAACTAAAATAATTGAGAAACAACTAAAATAACTGTAAAACAACATACGAGTGAAGACCATGAACTCCTCCTTCTATCTGAGCAGATGTTGTTCTCCTCTCAAACTTCAGCTCACCACCATACATCATTGATCTAAAATTAGAATACATGTGAAGGTGAAGACATATATGCATACAGTACAACACAGACCTGCAGGTTAAATGTGTCCAGAGACAAATATATCTACCAAATATCATGGACCTAAGATTAGAATACATGGGAGGACATATACTTCCATAGTAGATCATAGACCTACAGGTTAATCATGTCAAGGGACATCTATCTGCCAAACATCATGAACTTGCTATTAAAATACACACAGAGACATGTATGTTTGAAGGTACAAATAAGTGGGAAATGATGCATTGTGGGGAGGAAACAAACACATGGAGATAGTTTTACATTTTGATAAATCTTTCACATTCTAAGTCTTCAATATCTGTGAAAATGAAGGTCATGTTTGGAAAAGGTGGTCTATAGATAATAAATAGGACAGGATAACTGGCAATATATAAACCCCCCCCCCCCCCCCACCCCCCCCCCCCCCCCCCCCCCCCCCCCCCCCCCCCCCCACCCCCATATTTGCCACTACAAACACAAAGTACTGACAACACCCCACAATAAGAGTCATGTGCAACAATGTTCTCCGACCATTTCAGAATCATCATAACAAATGAAAAGGTCAGCATAATAAAGAGATGGACAGAACAAATAAACAAAGCAATGATATTACTGACATCTACCAGTACTGGCTGCAAACATGCAGGATTGTATACTTCCACATGAAACAGCGATGGTGCTAAGTTCACATTTGTTACACCAATAGGCACTCAATAGGAGAAGAGGTCATTATCACACCAGCAGCTTTGATCTTTCCAGAACATTCTGTTACCACAAGGCTGGGTCAACCCTGCAGCTATGTGGCCCATTGAAAAATTGATCCCTGTCTTCTAAGAAATTTGAATTCAAGGCCATAAGGCTGCCACTGTGCTAATGTTGCTTCCAAAATGGAAGGATATCATGAATACTTAATCATAATGCACATTAGTAGCTTATGTACTAAAACCGGTACTTCATTTTTAATTCACCGTACACAAAGGAATTCGGAGAGTTCTGGGGAAATCATGTGACAGTGTGATTCCACAGTGGGTGTAAGGGTGTGTTGATATATTATTGTGTAATGTATTTATTTCTTATGAAATTACATTTCATAAGAAGACGCCGTTGGAACTACATCGGCCATGTACTCAGAATGGACAAGTCAAGACTCCCCTACCAAGCCCTCATATGGTCACCAGTAGGGAAAAGAAAACGGGGAAGACCAAGAGAGACCCTGCGTAGAACCATCATTAGAGAAGGCTCATTCAATGGCCAAGTAAATATCCAAGATCTACAACAGGTAGCAGCGAACCGCCAAGCATGGAGAGACAGGACTTCTGCCCTATGTGCCGCCTTAGGCTCAAGAGGAAAGACCAACTAACTAATGTATTTATTTAAATAAATGATATAAATTGAATGTGCTTGTTGATCATTTCCGGTTGAATGTGTGGTGGAATACTAGACTGACTGATCGATGCAATAAATGTTTCTGGGCCCGGAGGGCCCTCACTGACATTGGAGTATATACCCATATCTTGTGCTACTCATCTGATCTTGTGTATGTCCCATCTGTCTGCGCTCATCTTGGATGTATCTGGGGGACAGTTTGCGAAGACAATGACATGCAGTTTTGGGTACATCTTGCTGCAAACACACTTGTCGGCTGACCACGAAGTGAATGCCAATATCCCTATTCTGAAAATCGATGATCCCACCAGTTCTAGGTCAGTGCTAAAAATAACTATGCGGTTTGTTTGTGGTGAATTAAAAATGAAGTACCCTAAAACCACATGTGCCTTTACATAGGGTCTTATAGGGATGATAGTCTTATTATAGTCCATATTCCAACCATTGAATACAGACTACAAATTTGCAGAGCATGTGCCTATCTCAGAGTTAACGCAAACACACAACATCCACTGCATAGTGAAATTAGGAAGGTGAAGGGCAGCAGGTTAAAAAGAGGGCGGTCGTGGATGGGTCAAGCCGAAGACATTCTTCAACAGGTGTGTTCACTGGAGGACTTAGAACCTGGCGAGGAGTGGGAACAAGTGCCAAAAGATTTCTGCACGTCCTTTTCAGTTTGCATCCAACTAGACACAAAATGCAGACAAGAAAATCCAGCTGCTGTGGAGGCGGAAGTACAAGCGTTGATTTTCGAGAATTCATTAGACGGTGATGCTGTCATCTACACAGATGGTCAGTCGTCCGATATGTGAGCTCTTGGGCCTTCACGGCGCGGGCCGGAGGGAGAATTGTGAAGGAGGACTCTGGTGCATTTGTTGAGACCACAAGTAGCCTGACTATGGAAGTCATGGCAGTAAGTAAAGCAATAACATGGCTCGGGCCACAGACATTCAATAGGGCATGTTTCCTTAGCGACTCAATGAGCATGCTCAATTGCTGTCTCTGGAGCAGTCTCGGCTGACAAAGATTAGTTTCATCTTCGTGCCAGGGCATGCGGGAGTACAAGGAAATGAGCGGGCTGACAAGCTCGCAGGTAAGGCTAAGGTGGAGGGCGGAACTGGTGTCGTTAGCCGCTACACGCTGCGGGATTTGCTGAGGAGGGGATCCGAGCACTTATGGATTGAATGGTTCGATGTGCAATGAGGATGATCTGTCGACTGACTAATATTATAGTCCATGCCATGTGGCACTGGTGATCATGTCTGTTGAGCCTTCTGTCTTATGCACTGACAATCCTTTCAGATAACTGATGTTCCTCCATGTCATGATGTCAGGCTGTCTTGCGTCTTCTCTCTGTCTCCCTCTCTTCCCTTCCAACTTTACTTTTGTCACAACGAACCTCAGATTCCCTTCTCTTGATGTCCCAAAGAATGTCAAATGTCTTTTTTACGAGTAACCAGTTCTCTCTGTGAGTTCTTTCAAGTTATCTTCATTATGCTTTTTATCAGAATGGTGTTCTCAGCATTCTTTTGTAACATATTTCTGCAGCATCCACATAATTCTTCACTAGTCTGCTAATTGTCCACGATTCACTTCCTTACATCAGGATTGGCTCGAAATAGCTCCTAAAAACTGTTTTTATCACAAAAATATATTGCACAGAATATTCTTCATCTTGAGAAATGCTGCTTCTCTAACTATTCTACATTTAATTTCTATAATATATCTTCCATCTGATGTTATCAAAGTACCCAAATATTTAAATAAGTATCCAAATATTTAAATATATTGGATTGCTTCAGACTTTACTTTCTTCTTCTTCTGCGTTCATCCGGACTTTTTCCCCGGACATGATTGCATTGTGCCTGTTTACAGGCGCCGTTAGGCCGACACATCCGACTTCTGCGGGCATTTGTTGACCGGGTTAAACTTCCCGGGGAGACTTTACTTTGATTTCTGCATTTCGGAAGACATATTTTTTCTTTGTTAATCAACGTTTTTTATATTCAGACTAAGACCTTTGTTTTGACTTTCTAGGGCAATTATATCTATCATTTCTTGCAAATGTGTTTTATTTTTAGCTATCAGAACCGTGTCCATCAAGTGATATTCCTGGCATGTCTTGCATGGATCTCAGTATTATTTTCTGGACAAATTGAAGAGATCGGGTTATAGCACACATCCAAAATTATTTAATTTGTTGAAAAGTTACAAATGTGTTCTCAATTCATATGGCTGCTTTTTGTTTCTAATATAGGGTTGTATTATTCTCAGATCTTTACCATAAATGTTTACATTTTCCAACATTCTAATTATTTCTTCATATTTCCCCTTATCATATGCTTTTGCACAAATACAGATCTCCGTTAATTTCAATCATTCATTCACTATGTATATGATGTTGTTTGTGCCGTTACCTTCTATAAATCCACATTAATCTCCAAACAATACTGTGGCTTATGGGACAGTGGGACAGCCTTTCACAATTCCCTGACATATCAAGTCAAGGATTCAAAACCTGCAGCAAACGGTCTGCAAGTAGACTGTGGTGCATTAATTTCTACGTTTTGAGGCGTCGGCCATTCAGACAGCAATGCCAAACTACTGAACTATAGTCGCCTAGTAAATCACAGACAGCCTGGGAGCAAACTCTGGAGCAAACTGCAACGTCTTGTACAAGGACACGAAACTAACTTTAACTCATCTCCCCTTTTTGGTCTTATTTTATTTATTCTTCTTCTCATTATAATTCTCATCAGTATTTTAGTCACATGACTCATAATTGTGTGAAGTTCTCCACAATACGTTACTCCAGATTTTGACAGAGCTATGAAAATATATTTTGAGAGATCATCAGGTATATATCCACTGTTATAAGTTTCATCCAACAATTTTGTTATCACTTCTATACCCAATATACCAACAGCCTTTATATCCTTGGCAGCGATGTTATCTGGACCTGGTGATTTGTCTTTTTTCATGTGATGTATAGCATCTTCTACTTTAGTACTGGTGGTTCACATTGATCGTTATTGTTTGTTTCTGATCTGCCATCATCATTATATAACACTAGTATATACTCAGTCTCTCTTTCAATGATCTTCTCTTTGTCCAATATAGTACCTACTTTTGCTGTCAACAACTAGGAGCTGTATGCTTTCTAATACTTGATAGTTCCTCTATCTTTTTTCATAAATAGATTATGTGTCTTTTCATTGTTCCTCAAGTTCTTGCACTGACTGTTTAGCTAGACTACTTTTACTTTCTCACATGTCTGTGCTATTTGCCAATACATTCTTGCATATTCATCTTGCATTTTGTTTACTTTTGTATCATTTTCTTCACAAATGTCAATAGAAGAAAAAAAAAATATAGCTGTAACAAATGGAAAAGTTAATTAGCAAAGGTTAACACAGAATACAACTACTGAACTAAGTGTGTATTGTGGCTGGGATACGTTTACACAGTTGAGATGAGTTGACTTAAAAACCAACATCACAGCACTCGGTAAATTCCAATGTGTGCTCCGTCCTCATCTTCTATAGCCAGCGAAGAGTCCCAATATTAATGGTACCAGCAGTAGTCTGATTATGTATGTGTCTGTCTGGTCTTTCCTCAGAGTCCTAAGTGTCGGACAGATCCTCTGGTCACTCCCTGCAACACCATTCTCTTCAGGCCTTGATCATTGTTTTTCGGCACTATACACACAATCCCAAAGGGCTGCAACCACGTCTCCCTGATCATGCACTAATACATCACCCAGTGGTACAGACATAGCCAATCTGTCCATCTGCTCATTTCCCACCAAAACATCACCATGTCCTGGGGACAATATCCAACAGATGCTCCCTATTTGTTATTGTTGAACTCAAACCTGCCAGTCTGCCCAAAGTGTGTCTGTCTTCACCTTTCCCATCATACTTTGCGAGTCTGTTACAATCACAACATGAGTGTGCTGTTTGTGCTCCAGCCTGCGGAACGCTGCAGTGACTGCCTCCACCTCCATTCTCAGACTAGATGTTGTAGCATCAAATGACAAGCTCTCGTGCACCATCCTTCACCACAAACTTTTCACCACTCAGCACAGAACCATCCATGTAGATGATTACATCACCTGGTCCCGAATTGTGAATCATTTGTTACACCTCCTATTTAGTGCAGCCAGCCAGGCCAATCCCTGCACTCTCAATCCAACGTGATTTCTCCTCTGGCATTCTCTCCTCTGCGAATGTTCTCAAGCACAAAGTTCTCTGATTCTATCCTCAGCCTGAGCTATCCATGATTTTCCTCTGAACAGCCTGTGGCCCTTAAATGTATAAGTTTAAACAACACAAACTGCATCTGAGATCAAGGGTTGTGAAGATTCATGATCACCTATGCCTTAGTTCCCAATTAGCATGCTGGAACTTAGAGACATGTCACTTTGATGACATTTAATACCAGCTAGCAGAGAAAACAGAATGAACAACAAGAATTCAACAGTTACCGAAGTATAGATAAGCTCTTAGCCCCGATATCTTGACAACCATGTTGAATGCCAGCTACGAGATAAGGCATGAATTTCTGTATGGAGCCCTTGTCAACGATAGAGCCCGAGACACCCTGGGCCACTTTGATCTTCTCACTCTCACTGTTGAAATAATGGTAGTAATGGTTACGTAATAGACGTGCATGAGCATATCATTTATATGACATCTGTGTTAGCATGTGGTCTATATGACATCTGTGTTAGCATATCATTTATATGACATCTGTGTTAGCATGTTGTTTATATGACATATGTGTTAGCATATCATTTATATGACATCTGTGTTAGCATATCATTTATATGACATCTGTGTTAGCATGTTGTTTATATGACATATGTGTTAGCATATCATTTATATGACATCTCTGTTAGCATGTTGTTTATATGACATATGTGTTAGCATATCATTTATATGACATATGTGTTAGCATATCATTTATATGACATCTGTGTTAGCAATCATTTATATGACATCTGTGTTAGCATATCATTTATATGACATCTGTGTTAGCATATCATTTATATGGCATCTGTGTTAGCATGTTGTTTATATGGCATCTGAGTTATCATGTCGTTTATATGACATCTGTTTAAGCATACAGTTTATGTTACATCTGTGTTAGTGTCACGAACCAGCCTTGTGTAGTTTAGAATATAAACAACCCGAAAGTAGGGAGGCATAAAGAAAAAGGCACGTGAAACCTTTCAAAGTATGACAGATGCATTAACTGCTCTCACCAACAATGCACGAACAGCTATAATCTCTGTTTTTGTCAAAAAGTGGAGACAGCAATGCAATGGAGAGACCAAATCAGCCAAAGTGGCACCAGTAAACTGCAAACTGGACACAAGTAATTGCCCAAACATTGCTTGCACTTATAACCAGCCAACGGGTGTCAAGTAATACGATCAGCCAGCAACTGAACCAGCCAACGGGTGTCAAGCAATATGATCAGCCGATCAGCCAGCAACTGAACCAGCCAACGGGTGTCAAGCAATACGATCAGCCAGCAACTGAAACCAGCTGCTCGTATCTTAGATCAACATGTCTTTGCACACTACTGAAGAGTAGCACCTTAACACCTTTGTGACATATCTTGTACAGTCCGTGAGAAAGTACATACAAGTAGTTATGAGCCCTGATGTGTGAACTGTTAGAGCATGCTGTAATGGGCAGTAACAATGCAAACTGCACATGTTCATACACACCACTAAGAGGCTTCAAATGGCAATAGGCACTATCAAGTCAAAATTAGGGAGGTCATTCTTAAACATCTAATGTGCTGATGCTAAGGTAGGGGGTTCAATCCCTACACTGGTCAGACTAAAATATTGACTTCTTGTCCTTGAATTGGAGACATAAATTACAAGTACCTCTGAAGTTGGAGTGAGTTCGCCTGATGGCGATGGACAGTGGTGGAAGGGAAAGCTAATCCACACCAAAATTTAGTCTATGCAACTAGAAGTAGCATGTATGGACCATGCAAATTCAAAGCAAGCTAGCTCCCCCCCCCCCCCCCCCCCCCCCCCCCCCCCCCCCCCCCTCCAAAAAAAAGGTCCAAATTTACTTTGCACTAGCCACTTTGGTACCGCAACTCCTAAACATCATTGGCCTGCATTATATACAGGATCTTTTCTGGAGACCTGTGTCAATCCCACAAGGTGCATACCTGAAGTATCGACTCTGGGAGGCTTTGTGCTGCTCCATGGCATCCAGGGAGCCCATACCTCTGTACTTTTTTAGCCGCACACCATCAGCAAAGAAATACTCTCCTGGTGCTTCTGAAGTGCCTGCTAGCATGGAGCCCATCATCACTGAAGTAGAGTAAACAGGTTGTAAATAATGGGTGCCTAGTTAGATAAGTAGTCGGTCAACTCTCAAAGGTGTATAAATGGACAGAAACCCAAATTATTAATTTTATGTGGATTTTCAACTGTCATATCAGTAAGTGGATCACAATCTATTTGTAATCAGTCTATTCCTGTATGTCAGTAAGTGAATCACAATCATACATTTATTTGTAGTTACTGTCTATTCCTGTATGTCAGTAAATTGATCACAATCATACATTTATTATGCTGTTGCATATCCTTACAGGATGTAACAGTCAACCCCAGCATTTTTTGGCTATTCGTGATTCCTGAGCAAGTTTACGTTCAGTAGTTTGCCATTACTTTCTGAACAGCCTGCAACCATACCATTTCATAAAAACCAACGTATGGCAGTCTGCTGCCAAATCACCCACAGCTGTGTTTTGAACGTGGGTATGTGGGATTACGAAAAGCGTCTATAACCTCAACACAGAGCGGGTATTTATTATGTACAATCAGAAATACGTTTGTCAATAGAAGTCATATATATCTCAGAAAGATTAATTAACTGCTACTGTACTTAAGTTACTGTATCTATGTTTTTCATTCAGAAAAGCTTGAAAGCAATGGGGATGTAGTTCCTTGGGCAAATATTGCAACTACCTTGGACTGCCAGAGTAACTAACAACAATTGCCTGGAAAAGGCTTATTAAAATTGAACAGTATATACAATAAGGAGAAAACAAATATTCTTTGGTCATATAATGAGATGGGACCCTGAGGTGTTTCCAGGACACCAGGGCCAGGTTCTATACTGGCCAAGACCTACTAACATCTCCTAGTCATGCATCCTGGGCAACAGGTCCCTTCGGGGTCCTGGCTAATGTATAGGATCGCTGATTCTTCTGAAGTTGGAGAGTATCTGCCTGCACGGCGAGGAACCACCAGTCTGCACACCAATAAGCCAGACATGGGACAACGGATACTCGCGCAAACTTCAGTCCGGTATGACATCACACTGATATTGGACAACAGGATGTCTTCATCTGACATACAGGACTTCACGCTGGAGTTCACAGCCAGCGAACGCAAGCAAGCATATAATGAGAAGAAAGGCATTGGAGAATATTGTGATGACTGGAAAGATCAGTGGGAGAAGAGGCTGAAGCAGGCAGAGAGAACTGATGTTGGATGGAATGAGATGGTGGCATGGAGGGATATCATCAGCAGAGTTGATTCAGAACACAAAAGACCGAGATATCCGAAGAGACATGAAAACCTATGACAACTAGCAAGGCACATGGTGATGATCTATTTGCTTTTACTTATAAGAACGAAATAACAGAAACAAAGACCAAACTGTTGTATATTTTAGGCTGCAGCTATAGGCAATAAAGCAACCATCATAAAGTGACATGCCAGCTGGCATGGTCAATCATGTTCTAATATCTGTCCATGTCATGACACAAGTGTCCAGAATTTTCAGTCACTGACTTCATTTCTTTTTCCATTACTACTGCCGTCCAATATTTTCCAGTTACTTGATGTGACCAACATTTTCTGTCTGCCTGATGTCTGAGCTAGGTTTCTGTTCATTTTGACATTTTTAAAGACATGGTGTTTTTTAAGATTATTCTGTAAAATCACATATCTGGTGTTTCAATGAATTATCTGTTTGTTTACCAACTGTAAGGATTCACAGCCATATATTTAAGCTGATTCTTCATAACATGCACAATTTCTTTTACTGTCCAATAAATTTCATGATATAGTCTTCCTTTCATGAAATGCATCCGTGTGTTGAATTATGTTCTTCAGTTAAAATAATGTACTTGACCCTAATAAATACCATTAACTTTAATTGATTTTTAATAGGTATTCTCATTTTGAAATTTAGCCTGGACGTTTTCTGAAAATTCCCTCCAACTTGCTATCAACATGGTGGTATTAGCATAACTAGGATATATATATATATATATATATATATTATGACCGCCAGCTGCAATCTCCATCATAATCTCTACATGCCTCATTATAAGCTCACTGTATAAGGAAAAGGAATAACGGATTTGTATATATCCTTGTCTGGCATTCATTTTTATGTATTGAAATGTTTCTAAATGGTGATTGATTCTTATATCTGTTGTTTGCTGCCAATTAGTGTTCTTAATTTTCTCAGGTCCTTGCCATCAATGTTTACACATTCTTGTAGTCTGGTTATTTCCTCAAGTTCCACTCTGATACAGGCGTATGTGTAGTATGTAAAGTGTAAGTACAGATCCATTTCTACTTCCACAGTGCCTTCTAATGTTTTCTTGATAATGTATATAGATGGTATGGTCTGTGCCATTGTCCTCTACAAACCACACTGTTCACTTGTAGTTTCTGGTTGCTTACTCTTCTCGCCATAGACACATAAGAACTCAGGAAAGGTGGTCATGAAGGAAAACAGTCACCCACTTTAGAGGTCATGGCCTAGAATATGTGAATGCCTACCACTTCACACTCCAATGGCAGCATCTATGGCATGACCTTATTTTCAAACTCTTCTCACAATGATTCTCAGTAACAGCTTCCTCACACAACTCATGTGTGAGTATTTTCTATACAGAAATACAATATTTATAACTGACATGCACTATCAGAATGAAGAAAACATCCGAGCATATCTCACACAGCTCAAAGGTAGTCAATAATATCTGAATAGCGACAGTTATTGTACATTCATTATACATGTCAGAACAGTCTTTACTTTCATTCTATCACTCATGTTGGATATTAAAATTAAAAGGAAAGCATGAGTATCCAACATGAGTCATGAATTCCTATTCAAAATGGGATACTTAATATCATCCAATCCTACTTTCAATGTGTACAAACCTGTGGAAGCTCCTAAAGCTAAAGCTTTTATTATATGTCCCACGGATGAGATGCCACCATCAGCAATCACTGGCACACCGAAGCGCCGGGCGTACTCTGCAACTTTATACACTGCTGTTCCCTGAGGTCGTCCGACAGCCATCACTGGAAGTATCAGCACCAAATAACCATTCAAAAATTATCATAAAAGTCAAGCATTTTTGATGTCCGAGACTTCAACTGTTCTGTCAAAATTGCCAAGAAATCTTCCCTGGAAGTTGTTTTAATTAATGATACTTTATGAAACCACATTCACTGTCTAGTGTTCTGGACTCTCACTGTCCACATACGTGGACATTATATTACTTGAGTGGCAAGTGTGTACTCACTTACTTCATATGTATTAGCAAACATGGCCTATTGAGTCAGTGCCATTAAAATCAAGTGTGCATGCCAAATATTGAAGACATCTTTACCATCAGCACTGAGGACTAAACATGATTCTCTAGCAGCAAGTTATGCTGTGTTTGTTGTTACAGATTCTCATTTACTTGTTCTGTTGCCGCTGGTTAAACAAGGGTGTAAAGAAAGATAACCTCTCCCGTCTTACACAGGCAGGCAGACGATGCACACAGTACAAACACACGAGTGTGTGCGCACCCACCCACACACTGCCTTGACTGGCCAAAGTAAACAAAGTTTTCACCAAAGTAAAATATACAGATCATATTACAGAATACAGTCATGTGACAGAAAATGTCACCTTACTAATGAAATGAAGGGTTAAGTGCGATGTAATTCTATCTTTAGGAATGCTGACAGTATGCTATGGAAGAAATAAAATTAAAGACAATTCATAAAGTTTATTTAATATTATGTAAAAACAAATAAGTCGAGGACCCATATTCATATGTGACTTTATTGGGTATATGGTGCTGGCCCCAAACTTGTGGACCAACTGTCACCCGATGTGTGGTGTGGTCAATATTGTGCCAACCATCTATTCTCCCTGGAAATTTGTCAGTTCCCATGTTTAGACTGGGCTGACCTGGGAGTTCTGAAGGTGATTCAAACACACGACGGCCAGGCCTGCAGGCAAGCACTGTGCTACTGTGGCTCCTCCAAGTGGGTATACAGAGTAGAATATCAGCAGGGGTCAGAGCCACATATGTGTTGTGTGTAGCGACTGAGGACACCAGTTCTCTGTTGCTTGATTATTCCTCCATGGCTCCCAGCACGGTGCTCTTGTCTAGCTGCACTCTGGTGGGTTTGATGTTTTGCAGTCTGGTCAAAGTTGCAGAATCGCATCCATCAACTGAGTCATTTATATGTCCTGCCTTCCTGAGGGTATTCAGGATGTCAACCTGATGCACTGTTCCTCCGTGTATGTGCCCTGCCTCCCTGAAGGCATTCAGGATGTCAGCCTGATACACTGTTCTTCCGTGTACGTGTCCAGCCTCCCTGAGGGCATTCAGGAGGTCAGCCTGATGCACCGTTCCTCCACTCCACACAGCAGCCCAGCCTGCAAGCCTATCTGCTCCTTCTTTTCTACTTGCACCCGCATGCCGTGATACAAAGATGAAAATTGATGAATCCCTCTTGACCTCTTCAGAGATTCAAACCATTGCCTTTTGACCCAGCCCATCTCAAGCTTCAATAGCACACTCATACAGTCGCTCAGAAAACATGCATGGGTGAACATTTGTGTCTCCAGCCAAGCTGCTGCCGTGTCCTCCATGGTTGACCAGTTCAGTCACAGCCAAAGCTCAGTTGACTTCCATGACAGTGCATCCTGCAACCTGGGCCATGAAAGTGCTGTGTCTGAATCCAATTGTGGAGGATTTTTACAAAACAAGGGCAACAAAAATGCTAAACTTGTCCCCTAATCCTGGATGAGAAGTCAGTGTAGCTTAATGCACTTGTGCTTCAACTTCTAGTGTGGTGGCAGAAGGGTAGCAGGTTCATTCCCTACACCAGTCAGTTGGACTTCTTGATGAGAAAGAAATGGCAAACTACTAAACATAAAATTGCCTAGTCAATCAACCTGGGGTTTGGGTTGAGCGCGACATCCTGCAGAGATATGACGCAATCCTGCATGTGGTGATTGAACGCATATCCAGCCATCTCAGCCAGAGATGACAAAATCACAGACCCTGTGTGTATGCTGCACACATGAATGATTCCCTGCCATTTGGAAACTTTAATGAGTATGTCACAAATCGCCTCTGTCTTGGTAACATTTCAAATATTACAAAAGCCACCAACATCTGTCAAGGGAATGAATTCACACAAATTTCTTAATAAGTTAGGGACATTCACAAAGCAAGATTTATGACCAGACATGTTCGCATCACACCATTTCAATATTTAGACTGAGAAATCTGACACAACATGAATAACATTCAGAGATTTATCTTTCAAGGAGTTTACCTTCCTGGGTGATGCAGATGGAGCCACTTCCCATACCCACTCGGAGACCATCCACTCCAGCATCAATCAGGTTTTTAGCTTGGGCTGCAGTCACAACTGTTCGGATAGATTATGTCAAGGGTGCCCAGTGAGAGGAAACCTACATTACTGAAACAACTGTCTAGGGTAATTAAGACTCTAATAATGTGCTCTAGCACCCATGTGTAGCCAGGGCCCATCAGGGAAGCAAAGAACAGTAACATTGTAACCTGCCATGCATGCCATAAGAGATAACCAAGGAAGGTTGGTGAGAGACTGGCTACCTCATCTTGCAGACAACTTGAGCTACAACACCTAACCAATCATGAGCAAGTCTACAAAGTTTGGCACAATTAGAAGATGAAAGGCTAAAGGAGAAGGAAGGGCAGCAGAAGAAGAGTAAGAAGAAGCATCAATAGCAACTCTAGTAGTAAATAAATGTTTGCATATCCTTTACAGGACATCACTGTCAACATCAGCATCTTTCAGCTGATTGTTGATTTCTTTGGCAAAATTACGCCCAGTAGTTTGCCATTGCTTTCTGAGCGGCCGGCTCACATACCCCGTAAGTTACGACGCGATTCGAACCACTGCTGATTCTCACCGTCATCACATCACTTACGAGAGTATACAAGATTACGGAGAAAAGTTGCTAACTTCTAGGCCAGGAAGATGGCCGCAACTCTAATGTAGATAGTAAAATCAGATTATACTTTCGCCCATACCAAGGATTTTATTATTTTTACTGAAAACATATCCTTTCTAATGTCTTTAATGTAACATTATATAAGGATACCACTAACAGAATATATGAACAGATGTACTGAACAGTGGGAGTAGTGTTCAACATCGACACTATACATAACAAAGCTGGACAATTAATAAATCCCAAGAACAACAATCTCTATATGAGGGACTGCCATGGGAAGTAAGACGCAAGCAACTGTAAAGTTTACTGAAAAGTTGTAAATACAAAAGAACAGAAATAACAAGAACACACAAGACAGAAAAGCATAACACCTCACACCCCTATGAAGAAGGCAGAATATGACTGTCTCGTAGCTGATTGACAGACATGAATAAATAAACAACAAAATCTATTCCCTCTAAGCTGTGGAGTGCTGTCAGCAAAAATGCTACCAACTAGCACTACAGATGTGAGAAAGCCTATATTTGATTGTCTCTTATATTTCATCATCATTGCGTCTGCTTGAGCACGGAGCATACAAATGTGTGCACTATGAGATAAAATTGTGCGCACATACAGCTTAGAAGGAATAGTGGCAGGCACTATATATCCCAACTATAAACCAGAACAGATAATAGACATTTACCTTCGTTATTATTCACATAAATGTTTACAGATGTTTTCTTTAATTTATGTTTGAGTCTCCACACTTTTTAAAGGTTACACATAATTTGTAAATGCAATATCACATATTTATTTTGACTGAAAAACAAAATAGGCACTTCTCAAGCAAATAGTACAGATTACAATAACTGCACCCTATTATCTGATGTAAAAATACTACAAAATCACATGACGACAACAAGAATAGTGACAGCAACTAATTATATTAAATCTGCTCAATATAAATCTCAATAAAATATTTGGCTCTACGACTACTATTTCCTCACTGCGTGATACTTGCAATATATCTTATACCTGCACAACAATGTGATGACAGGAGAGTAATTCCATACAAGTCACATGTGTTGCTACATTTGTATTACTTTAGTTTTTATTATGTTTTGATTGAGGAGCAGGTGACAGGGGCTGCCACAAGGCCCACACATCAGATGACCTGGCATTTAATCTCTGCTATGACAAAATATCTATTTCCAATTAAAGAAAAAATAAATTTGTTTCCTTATCATTTATTCCTAATAAACACTTGTCGCTGGTTTTCCATGGTGAAATAATGACGATCAGCAGATAAATGTGTCTTTAAAATATGCAAAGTACAGGAAAATCTCTTTTCAACAAGGCAAAGTAAACCAAAACACAAAACCAGTTCAAATAAATCAGTGAATTAACCTTTTTTTTTTTCATTAAAGGAAAGATAAACAGAGAAAAATGTGAAAATGTAAAACTTTCAACCAGTGATGGTATGTATTTACATTGAAAATGACTCAAAATGTGTGGAAACAATAAGTCCTTACCACTGATACTTACACAGCTATGATGGAAAATATGAAATGCATAAATGTATGATTAAAAACAACAACAACAGTACACAAATAATAGGCAAGGCTTGTGGAAGTAGAAGATGATGCCTGCAACTGATGCAGTGTGAATAATCTGACGACTAACTAACTGGTTCAGGATCAACTGCATGCTTATACTAGTGTTGTAATTGTAATGTGTGGCTATTTGGTCTGCAGTTAGAGTTATCTCATCTCATCATGTTCCTCTTGTACCTTGCGGTGTCGAGGTGAAGTATAAACAGCCGGAGAGTTTCCGCTTTTGGGCTTCATGTACCGATTATTCCCATTGCCTCTACTATTCCCTCTGTCCAACGTTTACGTGGTCGGCCTCTTCCTCTGTTTCCATCTGGTCTGTACAGTTATTTTGTCAAGTAAATAAGTTAGAGTGTTCCATTCTTTACATAAATGCGTATGGCCAGTTTTACTTCAATCTAATAAGTTAGGATGGTTTATATTTGCTTTTATGCATGCTTGAACACTATTTCAGTGGCATGAATCTATTACCATCATCTATCACTTTTGCCATCAAGCATCGTGGGGAGGAATAGTTTACATTACTCCAATGTCCAATGAGTGGCTTAGGATAGTGTGATTCCGTGTGATTGTAGAATGTCTTTGATATCGTTGATCCATTGTCTTCTCTGGCATCCTCTTGCTCTCATAGCATATCTTCTTTGATGTTGAGCCAGTGCTGGTAGTTGATGGTCTTGCATTCTAACGAGATGGCCAAACCATTTGCTTCTGTCTTCCGTGGATGATGGCTCGTGGTCCACGTGTGCCATGGGTGGTAGGACTAGGGGCTTTATGGAGAAAATGGAAGGAGGTGAAGTTTTCAATCTTGAGTCACATGTGTCAACTTCACTGTGTTGAGTTTGGGTTTCTGTAGTAGTTGAAGAACAATGTGGGTTTGTAGAAGACAAGGCTGCAACAAGTGCTGTGTATTTGCTGAGAGAAATAAATGAAGAGTTTGACTAAAGAAAACAAAGATCTACATCTTTGTTTCATTGACCACCAAAAGGTTTTCGGTAAAGTAAGACATGTCAACATGATAAAGGTGCTTACACATCTACACACTGATGGGAAAGACCCTAGACTTGCAACAAGAAACACTTACTGAAAACAACAAGCTGCCATATAAATGATAATGAAGTAGACCAAAAGCATCCTATCAAGAGAAGTATGTGACATGGATGCATATAGTGTCTCATGGCCTTTTTAATTATATATAGTAAGATTATTATGAGAAATGTTGAGTATATGAGATGGAAAACACACTGACCAAAAATAGCTGTAAAATGCAATGAGAGAAGGTTAAAATACTATATAGAACCTATACGGTTATATGCATATATGAGCAATAAGCAGACAAGCTGAGAAACATCTAATGGCAGTGGAAATGTGGTTTCTGAGGAAAATGCAAAGAATGCCATGGACGGATAGAAAAACCAAAGAGCAAATCCAAAAAGAAACAAATGAAAACCATAAACTGATTTGAGAAATTAAGTGTAGACAGTCAAGAATATTTGAACATGTGAGGAGAACAAAAATGGAACACTAAATGACAACTGGCAAGATTGACCAAAAGAGAGCAAAAGACAGGGTAAATAAATACCTGGTTGGTTTAGCCACACTGCATAAATGAAACACAAACACAGAACTATAGTGCGTCCACAACTCAGTAACTGAGGGAAAATGATGAGATTTAGCACATAACCATACCATTATATACACCTAACAAAAATGTATTTTATTTTTTGTTCTGGAGATTGTACAGCAGATCTCAATGTTTGTTTATATGCAGTATATAATTTATGGCTTAGAGATGAAGTGCTTATTATGAAATGTATTACACCTTCACACGGAAACATCAGTGTTCAATAATGAATTTTCTCCATGGTGCACGGAGAAGCACGTCACATAGTGGAACGGAAGTGTTCAGAGGTGACATCAATAATTCTACCTACAGTAGGTGCTTTCATGAAACATTATTTTATATCTTACTATTTATCGCTAACATCTAAAAGTGTGAATATTGTTGAATGGGATTGAAATATATTCCTTCTACTTTCCTGTTAATTTCCATTTTGATTCCACATTTACCACATACCACTGTAAATTCTGTCTTTACCAATATTACACACTGCACCTACTTCCATACGAATATGCGTCGTTACCCGAACTGACGTGCATTACTGTAAAACAAAGTTTATTAGCATGAATTCAATAAATTTTGCCACTTTCCATGATTTCAATTGCTTTCGGACCTATCAAAGCCATATTCCTTGGGTGGGAGTAAATATAAAACGTGATGAAAAATTTCACAACGATGCAACAGATACTTTTAAAAAATACTGAACGTGAATAAAGGTAGACATTTGTGAACACACTATAATCCAAGACACGGGTTGTCTGCACAATTTCAATGCAGGAAATGTTCGAACTATGCCCTTATGTCTTCGTTTTTCATTGTCTATCTTCCAGTAAAACCAGCAGATTTTCTCAAGCATTTCATGTCAGACGACATGAGTTTCATTGCTTGAGATTAAGGCAGTGTCCATGTTTAGCACTGGTAGCAGAGTGTTGGTGGAAGTGTGTTATTTACCACTTGGTGCCTGAGTACCGGTGATAGTTGGAAGGTCATTTCTTGTCAATAAAATTAAGATGTTTAAAAAGTACAACGAAGAAAGATTGTAGTCAATACTACTGACTGGCACCTTGCCATTTTGACAGATAGTTTGTAAAATGGAGGTTAAACTTTTCCATAGCACAAAACTTGGGCTAACTTAAGAGACCATATCTTGCTTATGCAGCATGATCCCTCTCTCTGCCTGTCTAGTTTACCCAGAAGTAAAGTAACACCAATACGTCTGGAACAAGACAAGCTACAGAAGCTGCCAGATCAGCAAAGCAATTCTCTAACCAATATTACAGAAAACAAACACTTGTGTACATTGTTGAGATGTACACATGAAGCGTGACAATCTGCTACAACACATGCAAACATACCATTGCCTCCCACAATCTGCATGTGAGGGTACTTCTGCTTGATGTATCGAATCAGATTGATCTGGTACACCGAGTTCCCTTGAGATGAATCCTGTGGAGAGTTCACAACTATCATCACAACTATGAAATTAATAGAGCACTATTTCGCTTCTTTAGTCAGTCAAGGGCCCTTTCACATGCCTGAAGGCGCATCGGTCACATGGTGCCAGACCCCTATTGTTATTATAGACCAATCAGTATTCAGCTCAGTAGTTCATTCATAATTTCTTCTTCTTCTTTGCGTTCATCCGGAGTGATTTTTTCAGATGTGATTGCGGTGTGTCTGGTTAGGCACCCTCGGGTCGAAACCCTCAGGCCAACACATCCGACTTTTAGCGTGCATTTTTGACCAGGTTAGCAATCCTGGGAGACTCTCACTTTCGTGGTACCGTCCACATCTCAGCTGGTCAAGTTGGAACAGTCGAAGACTACACGGTCATCCCTCAAGTGAAGGCAGGGACAGTCCATAGCATTTTCCGCCATCCTGGGTGGCTTCCATAATTGCAGAGCCGGCACATAACGCTCTGGTGCTGGGTTTACCGAGGGAATCGTCACGTCCTGCTCATGGCTGTTTTAATTCCTCACTTCAATATATTGGGCGTTTCGCTCGCCCTGGGCCGTTCCTGCACAAACCAGTCAGCTCTGCGGTTGGTTTCCACTAAGCGAGTTTTCGGACATGTGCTTGTCCCTGTACCCATCAGAGCTGTTCCAGGCACGGCGGACATTCGGAAAACTACCTAGTCAGAGCTGTTCCGAACAAGAGCGGCATTCGGAAACTAGGTAGTCAGAGCTGTTCCTAGCACGAGAGACATTCGGACGAGACATTTCACTCGGACGTAATTGCGTAGTGTCAATTTTTAGTTTGCCACCCGTAGGACGACACTTCCGACTTCTGGCGGGCATTTTTTAATGAGGTTAACCTTCCTCTGATTTCGAGGCACGTTAGACTGTTGTGATGTCGCCCACATCTCAGCTGGTCAAGATAGAACGACCAACGACATCGCGGTCGGCCCTCAAGGGAAGGCAGGGGCAGACAATGGGCAGTCCCTCGCTATCCAAGGAGGCTTCCATAATTGCAGAGCCGGCACATATTGCTCCGAGACTGGGCTCACCCGAGGAGTTGCCACGTCCTGCTCATGGCTGCTTTAGTTCCTCACTTCCATGTATTGGGCATCTCGCTTGCCACTGGTCGCTCAAGTGAGCTCCAGGGGCGGTCAGACTGCGGGCGACATCCACTCGGTAAGCTTTTGCTTTTGACTTTGGACCACGCAATAGGTTCGCTCGCCGTGCGTTCCATTTCGCGTTATTGAGACGTTTCTCCACTTTTATCTACACTCTCTATGAGTTAGATACAGACAGTTTTCGTAACCATTTCCTTTGACTGGGGCATTTTACTGACTTTTTGTACTCGCTCACGGGGTAGGCTACATGTGCTGCCGGCTCAGCACCTTACCTTCGTGCAGCAGTCAGTGAGAAACGGCCAGGCCATCTCTTCCGGGAATCCAACATATCCCTCAGCTGAGAGCCTTCAAACAAGTGTCAGAACTGGGCATGTAGCTTGCTCAGTATCTCGATTCCAATTTTTCGGTAGGTGGATATCGGCCCAACTCTCAGATCCGAGGGTCTGTGGCTTAGAGGCGTTCAGCCTAAACCCTCGACAGAGAGCCTTAGAGTATTGTCCGAAACAAGAACTGCCTTCATGCGCCTGATTTAAACTTTTGACTGCTATCCTCAGTCTCCTGCAGAGCAGCAGGTTGTGTCTCTCTTAGTCTGGTCCCTATCCCATACGCTGTCCGATATGTAGTTTTCACCCATCGGCAAGCACATGGGGTCAACGGGACACTCAAGCTCCCCCACCACGGCAAGGTGGAGACACATCGGGGGAGATTCATAATTTTACATACAATAAACATATTCATTAGCAAATATTCGTTTCTAAACATCTATTTTGCTGACATCTGTGGCCCAGGGGCAATGAACAGTTTCACAATCCTGCATACTGTGTTCACAATCAGCCACAGCCGATTTAGAATCAGACTGACTTACGTAGATTTTCACGGTGGTTTCAGCATCAGTCATTTAGAGAGAAATAGCAAATTACTGAACATAAAAACTGCCTAGACAATCATAAACAGCCAAAAACAAAACATGCATGGGTTGATTGCACTGTCCTGTAAAAGATACACAATTAACCTTTTTGACACATCTAGTTAACTCATTCTGTCAGAAAATGACCATCCACTGATCACTATCTCCATGTATCTTCTTCTTCTGCGTTCATCCGGATTTTTTTTTTCCGGACGTGATTGCCTTGTGCCTGCTTACAGCAGAGCTGTGTTCTTGCACCGTTAGGCCGACACATCCAACTTCTGCAGGCATTTGTTGACCGGGTTAACCTTCCCGGGATCTCCATGTATAACCAACACAACTTTTAGTTGTTACTTTTCTTCATTATGCCTAGTTATTACTTTAACTTCTTCAGTTACAGACAATGACATTAACTCATTAACTGGAAGCAAAGATGTAATATGGTAGAATATATGAAAGGTTTCAAGCACAAGTGTGCCTATAATTTCTACTGAAGCTTGCCATGTTTCTGGTGATATTTGTACACTCTGGATGAGTTACAAGTCACTTCTAACTCTTTTTCTAAGTGCATGAAGTTTAGTGTTGCCAGCAGATTAAAGAACATAAATTCAGTGAGACAAATGTCCATAGACAAAAAGAATGAGTGAATGAGGGAGAGAGGGAGGAGGGAGAGAGAGAGTGGAAGGTCAATGAGAAGTACGAACACAAGTAGCTTGTATGAAGGTAAAGACAAATGGTGATATCGAATTGAGAATATTTAAAAATTTGATGTTTTTTTTTTTCATGATAAAATGCCTACAGACAAACAGAATGAATGAATCAGGGAGAGAGGGAAGGGAAACAGAGAGAGAGAGAAAGAACAGAGTGAAAGAATGAATGAGGGAGGGAAGGAGGGGGATAGGGAGAGAGAAATCCATTCACCAACCTCTCACAGGCACAAGTACAATGAATAGCTGAACTGTGAACTAAGTGCACAAAACCTTTGAACAATATGCTTATCCTGTGAAGGATACTGTCACAAAGATAACAACACTACAGTAAGTTCATACTTTGTGTTGCGTTGTTTCTGTCCTGTGAAACAATGTTTCTATGTTTTACATATGCCGTTTGTTGATATTTTGTATTTAATTTGTAGTTTACTATAACAGAGAGTAAGAACTTTATGAATACCAGAGCAAGTGACCATACAAAGACTGGAAGGTGAACAAGTAGTGCGAGTACGAGTTGTTTGTGTGAAGGTAAAGACAAATGGTGATGTGAATGAAGTGAGAATATATTCATGATTTGCTGAAAATCCAAGAATGTTTCTAAGAGGAAATCTAAGAGACTAGCAGCAGATTTAAGCTGTTGAACTTGTGCTCAGTGACTCTGGGGATGCTGAAGTTTTGATGGTGATTATTCTGATAACATCAAATTTGAATCTGATTGTTTAAGTGCTTATACATGTGGTTTCAACCACAATCATGTGTTTTAGTGTTCTGTCTGGTCCTTCAGGAATTCAAGCTGCAGTACAAGGATGTGGAAAGGAATATATGTGGAAAGAGACGTATCTGAAAAGGGTGATATTAGATAAACTAAAGAAAACTGTGCAATATCAATTAATTGTTCGCTTGTGTGTGTTTTTTGCTCAGGAGCCCAGGGGAATGGGGTTTCCTGGGGTTGGCTAGCAAAGGTTCAAATGGTTAATGTAGTCTTAACACTGGCATTATGTCTACTGTTTCATTATTTCTCTTCTGCTGTTGGTGTCCCAAGCCTGACACTGACAGAATACTGTTGGCAGGATAAACAACACACAAAAGACATAGATTAGGTATAAATACAGGAAAAGTGAAAGAAAATATTGATTGATTACATAAAACTTTAAAGTTTTAACAAGCCATCATTCAGTGCTAGTCAATGTATCCTCCTTGTGCATATATATGTTGTATATATTATATCCTTGTATATACATGTTTGCCCAAGGAGGATCAATGACTAGCACTGAATGATGGCTTAACACTTTAAATTAAAGGTGTGTGTGTGCGTGCGCACTTGCGTGGTTGTGTGCATGCGAGTGCATGGTTTTTTTTTTTTTTGCAATCTGAAAATAATCTTACATTCAATAATACAATTTTGATATTTTTCAAGACAATGTTAGGACTCACTTTTTTTTTCTTGCATATCCTCATATCCTATTTACAGGACATTGCTGTCGCGTTACAGGATGTTGATGTCTTGGCAAGTTTACGTTCAGTAGTTTGCCACTGCTTTCTGAACGACCAACTCCCATACCAACACGTTAAAACCCAGCGCGATACGGTTACAGGACGTTGATGTCTTGGCAAGTTTACGTTCAGTAGTTTGCCACTGCTTTCTGAAAGACCGGCTCCCATACCAACACGTTAAAACCCAGCGCGACACGGTCTGCTGCCAAATCGGTCGCAGCTGTGTTTCGAACACAGGTAAGCGAAATTACGAACAGCATCCATAACGCCTTTGCCACGGAGACCGACAAGGTCCCACTTAATACATGAAAAATACCAACTTAAAAGAAATCACAACAGAAATCGCCTACCAGAACCAGAAAATCTACTCCAGCCTGAACCAAGTGCTCGATACGTTCTCTATCATCTTCATGTGTTCCCACAGCTGCCCCTACAATCAGCTGTTTTCTGTAGGAAGAAACAACATACGTCTTTATTCATTATGTATTTCATTTATATTTACTGAGTTGGAAGGTCTCCAAGGCGAAGTGATTAAGCGAACTGTTGCATGCTCAGCAGTTCATGGGTTCATGTTCAAACTGTCGTTTGGTTCATGAACGCAATTTTTTAGAGACTCCTGGGAGTCATCACCAGAACTATGGAGTTTCATGCCCTGTGGGATGCTTTCAGCTCAAGATTAGCTGTTCTGCAAAGAGAGACCAAGCTATATGAAATAAAACCTGGTGTAATGAAGCTGATCTCTTGCCTCTTTTGTAACAAAGTATCTTGCTTGTCTGTCATAATACAAAGCACCATAAGAACAATGAAATTACAGCATATTTTAACATCACTACATGATACCATAAGAACAATGAAATTACAGCATACTTTGACATCACTACGTTATACCATAAGAACAATGAAATTACAGCATACTTTTACATCACTATATGATGCCATGAAGAAATTGTTTGTGAATGTGTAGTTGTTCTGTTGTCACAGCACTCAAGGCATATGTGCTATGTCCGCTTAAGAAAATGTAGACGGGTATGGATACTTTTAAGAGTATCAACATGTATGAGTATCCATATCCTTCGATGGCTGTTAATTCAGCACACGCCAATTGTGCGTAGATAAGACTTATGGCACCAGCCACTGTTCCAAGTGTACAGGAAGCATGAGCAGAATCCTCCTGTATGCACAGGACAGTGATAGAGGCCGCAGAGTTTCTCTACCCACAGCTGGCAGGTGCTAAGCTGAACATCCACTGAGCTATTATATTATAATTGATAAAGTTTCAAGTTTATGTGAAACATGGCTCCAACAAAACAGGTTGTGACAAGTGAGATATAAATAAGAGCATCTAATCATCTCTCAAAATGACAGAAGCAGGTGGAAGGTATCAGACTTGCATGACTCACAACCACAGATGCAAAGATAAACAAGCACCATTAAGACCGGCTTTGGTCTCAGAAATTAGTAGTAAATTTAAAAAAAAGACTTCACTGCACTGAGTTTGATCCCATATGGCTTGGTCTCTTTCCGCCAAAAGCGCCACACAAAGCATGAACTCTGTAGCTCCAGCGATGACCCCCAGGAGTCTCCATGAGAAATGTACTCGTTAATCGAAAGACGTAGCCCGAAATCGAACCCACAACCTTCATAGCGTGAGGCAAATGGCTTGATCACATCAACATAGAGACTCACAGTCGCACAGACATGGACAACAAACATAAGCAACTCAACTTTCACATTCATGTTTAGCATTGTAAACCCTGTTAACCCATTTTTAAAGTTCACTCCAACAATTTTGTACTCACTGTGTGTATGCATGCATGCTCGTGCGAGAGAGAGGGGAGGGGCAGCTTTTGTGCATGCATTAAGTCTTTTTTTTCTGTACAGTAGCTTCAATTTTCCCAGTCTCAATCAATCAATCAATCATGTGCCATTACGGAAAGCGTGGGCGGTCATGACTCACCATTTCACTTGATCACCAGTGTCGTGGATCAGCTCAGTGTTCCTGTCTCGTCCATGCCATGTGGCCAGGCCATCCAGGTATTTTCCTCTCGGTCTTCCTCTTGGTCTGTTCCCTTCGATCTTGCCAGTTGTCACTAAGTTCTCCAATCCATTTCTTCTCATAACATGTCCACAAAATTTTGACTGTCTACGTCTAATTTCTCTAATCAATTTACGATGTTCATTTGTCTCCTGTAGTACTTGGTCATTGGTTTTTCTGTCTGTCCATGGTATTCTTTGCATTTTCCTAAGAAACCACATTTCTGCAGCCATCAGATGCTTTTCAGCTTGACTGCTCATTGTCCAAGTTTCACATCCATACAAAAGAACAGGCTCTATGTATCCCCTCAACACTCTTTTTCTCGTTTCAATTGACATCTTTTTATTGGTCAGAATGTTTTTCATCTTGCTAAAGGCTACTTTCGCCATGGCGATTCTTGTTCTAATCTCTTCAAGGCATCTCCCATCAGATGTTATGACTGTTCCAAGATAATTGTACCGATTCACTTGTTGAAGAATATTTCCATTTACTTGTATATTACATTGTGGCACTTCTTCCTTCCTAGTGACGACCATAACATGAGTCTTTTTACAATTTAATTCTAACCCCAGTTGCTCACTGTGTACAACAACCGCATCTACTAATTGTTGCAGGTCCTGCGCATTGTCTGCAATTAATACTGTATCATCTGCATATCTAATGTTATTGATGTTTCGTCCTCCAATGCTGATTCCATTTATATCCTCTACATTTCTGAAAATATTTTCACTGTATAGGGAAAAAAGATCTGGAGACATCACACATCCCTGCCTAACACCTCTCTTAATTGGCTGATACTGCCCCACTTCATTATCAATCCTTATTGCAGCAGCTTGTTGTTTCCAATATATGTTTTTTATAAGTCCAATGTCTTTCCCATCAATTTGTAGATCTGCAAGCATATCCACCATGTTGACATGTCTAACTCTATCAAAAGCCTTTGTATAGTCAATAAAGCAAAGATGTATATCCTTGTTTACTTCTATAGCACGTTCAATAACTGTTCGCAGCATATACACAGCATTTACTGTACCCTTTCCTTCTACAAACCCACATTGTTCTTCCCCTATTTCAGGTTGTATCTTCTTCCTCACTCTTTGCATGATAATTCTTAGCAAAATCTTTGTGATGTGACTCATTATACTAATTGTTCTATGTTGATCACATTCCAAGGTTCCTGATTTCTTTGGGATTGCAATAAATACAGAGTTACATAATTCAGGAGGTATATCTCCAGTATCATATAATGTGTTCATCAGTCTGGTGACTTGCTCTAGTCCAAATTCTTCTAAAGCTTTAATCATTTCTGTTGTGATGTTATCTGCACCGGGGACCTTGCCAGCTTTCATATGCTTAAGAACATTTCGAACCTCCATCTCCAAAATTGGCGGTCCTTCATTATTAAATCTAATATCATACTGTTCGTCTCTGTTATCATCATAAAGGTGTTTCACATAATCTGTCCATACATGTAGAATCTGGTCTTTTTCTATTATGATTTTGCCATCTTCAGTTTTTAGACACCCTGTTGATGTACTTATTCTTTTATTAGTAAGTTCCTGAATTCTTTTGTGCACTAATTTGGTATTTTGACTGTTGTGTTGGTTTTCCTCAAGCCATGCTTCTTTTGCCTCCTTACATAATATTCGGACTTGTCTGTGAATTTCTTCATATTTGACAGAATTATTTTTGTTGAGTCTTCTTGTTTCCATGAGGAGTAAAATTTCTTCAGTCATCCATTTCTTACGACCCACCTTCTTTAATTTTGGAATAGTTGTTCTCTGCAGCCACATTGATTGAATTCTTCAACGTTTCCCATTGATCATCCACATCCTGGAATAGGATCTCTAGATCAGACAAAATTTCAAATCTGTTCTGTACTTCTATGTGAATTTGTTTTGTATTTCCTTGTCATTACTCAATGTACACAAATCATATTTAGTGTTTCCTGTTATATACTTGACTTTCTTCAACTTATCCTCAATGTTCCTGTGAGTAATCTGTGGTCACTATAACAATCAGCACTGGGAACTGTTTTTGCTAGCGTTAATGTGTTTCTAAATCTTCTGCTATCAGGACTCCTCCATGTCCATAATCTTCTAGGGTATTGCTTGAACCAGGTGTTTCCTACAGTCATTTCCTGTTCTTTTGCCCACTCTACGAGTCTGTATCCTCTTTCATTTCTCTCTTCTAAACCATAGTTTCCTACTGTGTATCTATCCCCTTGATTTCCTACTTTTGCATTGAAGTCCGCTATTATGATGTTTATTTCTGAATTTTTACATTTCTTTAAGGCAGACTCTATGTCATTATAAAATTCTTCTACACTATCTTCACTGGATTCTCCTGTTGGGGCATATACTTGAATAATATTTATGCTAAAAGGTCTGCCACTTAATTTAACTAGTAGAATTCTGTCCGACACGGCCCAGTATCCTTGAACAGATTTTGCTGTTTTCCAGTCCAAAATAATTGCCACTCCTCTATGACGATCTTCACCTCCAGAATAAATAATCTTGAAATCTTCCTCTATCTTGATGCCTGCTCCTGTCCATCTCGTTTCGCACATACCTAAAATATATTTTTTCCCTTTCAATTTCTTGTTTTATGTTCTCTAATGTTCCGTCATTGTTTAATGTCCTAACGTTCCAAGTTGCTAATTTTAACGTCTCTGTCCTTGTCTTGCGATGATCAGTCTTTAAGCGAATCATGATATACTAGGCACTTTTAAAGAGGTAGTTTGCCGTTGCTTTCCTCTATGGCAGTGACCTTACTGGTCGGAGACCGCAGCCATTGACTCAAGAAGAGTTCCTCTGCCTGCCGTCGTGAAGCTCGAGGCCATGACCCACAATATCTGTCGGCTGCCCTCAAAATTTCATCCACCACCTGCCTTCCGTGGCTTCTTTTGAAAACTTCCAATAAAAGGAACACAAAATAACATCACATAATCCACAGGAATACACTATTCACAGGAAATCCATAGGAAATCACACGAAATCCAAAGGATAACACTAAATAGCGCCCCTCCGAAAAGTAACGCTTCATGTTGTCGCCATTGTACCGGAACACTTCCATTTCCCAGTCTACTAATTTTAAAGGAGTAGATGACAAATGGTAGTAGATATGCGGATGTCTACAGCTACGATTCAAAGATATGTGCTAGAGAGACCTGAACATGTTGGGAAGATACAACAACCTCTGAAGAAATCTCTCTTAGCCGTTATACGTGGAAATGCACTATAAGGAACCATCTTGAAATCCATGAAATGAAACTGCATCATCAACCATTAGAGACATGAATGTGCTGAGAGAAATGCCAGGCTGTGTAGCTGGACACACTCTGTTTATAGGGTGAATCAATCAACACTCAGTCCTGACTGAAATAGGCTACTAATAAATGGGTCTGTTTTAACTGCAATAAATCAACAAAACACACCAATGACAGTACTGACAAGTGACCACAAAGCTGTTTCTTACTTCCTTCACTATTCTTCCATTGTTTTTATATTCCTGCATAATTTCACTTGAACCTTTCAAATGCACATCATACCATTTTCCTTTCAAAGACATAATTCTTTATCATATAAATAATTACCCATAATTCATCACATTTACAGGTCGCCATATGGGATCAAACCCAGTGCAAAGAAGTTTATTTTCCTGCCTGTAAATCTTTTCTTTTAAAGAAGCTTAAATAAAAATAGTATGGACAGAAGGGATTCAACAAATCAAATAGCACTGGTTAATGTTACAAATTTTGTTTAGTAGAAGAATTTACAAAAGTAGATATGGCTAACCAATAAATGCAGTTTATTACACAAAATGTGGGAATATATAAAATATACTCTATATATATATACTCTATATATATATATAAAAAGTATAAATATGTATAAAATATACTCTATATTATAACTGCAAAGTCTCAAACGCAATAACCAACCTCAAGAACTTACTTTTCATCTTTTGAAGCAAGAGGAAACTCCTTATTTTTCTTCATGTCGGTGCGGGCTATCAGGGAAACAAGTTCACCCTTATCATTAACTATGGGAAGTTTACCTGGCAAATGAACAAACAAACTGGTCGTTAGAAACAATAACATCTAATGTGAAATACTTTCTCAGGTAGACAGACCTTCTTTCACTCCCTCATCATACTGCCTGTACCTCCAAAGTATCACTTCATTAATAATAAAATTACTGCACTAAAATCACTAAAACATCTACAGGGGACTCAACACCAGAAATATCATCTAGAATCGCACTGGCATCTAGTGCCTTCAATAAACTGTCAAACATCTGGAAGTCAAAGACACTCAGCAAACACACAAAACTTAAAATCTTCAACTCTTGTGTGATTCCAGTGTTAACGTATGGATGTGAAAGTTGGAAATCAACGGTAGCTTTAGATAAAAAATTAGACAATTTTGAGAACAAATGTCTTAGAAGACTTCTAAACATCCACTGGACAGACTTCAGAACCAATTCGCAAATAAGACAAGAGACTAAGCAAGATACAGTATCCAATTTCATAAGAAGACGCCGTTGGAACTACATCGGCCATGCACTCAGAATGGACAAGTCAAGACTACCCTACCAAGCCCTCATATGGTCATCAGTAGGGAAAAGAAAACGGGGAAGACCAAGAGAGACCCTGCGTAGAACCATCATTAGAGAAGGCTCATTCAATGGCCAAGTAAATATCCAAGATCTACAACAGGTAGCAGCGAACCGCCAAGCATGGAGAGACAGGACTTCTGCCCTATGCGCCGCCTTAGGCTCAAGAGGAAAGACTAACTAACTAACTAACTAAAATCTGGGACACAGAAGTAAATAATAAAAACCACAAACATAAAATGTATGGCCAACAGCTCCACTGTTAAGTATGTACTGATTAAATATATAATACAACGCATGGCATTGTACTGACCACCACCTACTGGGTGCCGACTGAGCTATAATATGGGGCTAGCACCATATACCCAATTCACCTCGTCGTGTCAATATGTGCTCCTTTACCTTCTTTTATTCACAATACATTGAATAAGTTATGTGTTTATTTCCTGCTGGAGTTTTAAAACACAACAGAAAGTGCTGAACCATACTAACCAAAGAACCAAACAAGAGTTCTTAGGCATTCTATGATTACATTTGTAATTTTCTATAAAAGAGAATTTAAATGGCACATGAATAAATAATGGGATTCTCGCTGGTGCTACTAAGTTCACATACACTGGGCTGTGATTCTCCTAGAGGGATATGAAAAGATTTGAACACTAATAAATAGTTTAACAATGAAATGAAGATGAACCTTAAATCCATCTTCTTCTTCATTCTTCTATCCAAGGAAATGTGCTCAGTGGTCAGTCAGTGTTGAGTTATCTTTCCTTTTT
>JACEFZ010028137.1:0-80000 GCA_014155875.1 Cepaea nemoralis
GAGAGGATAAGATCATTCCTTTGCTAGTGTTCGGTCAGAGGTTTTACTTTACATTGAAAATATTTTGTTTCGGGAGTTATTTATATTAAACCCAACTTAACAGAAATGGCTTTCACATAGGATATAACTCGCTCGATCAGTAAGCTAGAGTTGCACTGAAAGAGGTACATGGTATTTACCAGACTGCAATGCCGTCTGCTTATTTTAATGTAATATTTACTGGATCAATACATTTAGAAAACTGAATGGAAACAGAACATAATTACAACGCAAAAGAAAAATACTGTTGTTAAAGAATCGGGTATAAAGTACTTGATTTATAACAAAACTATCGCTAATTCCTCTATATGAAGTCTACCTCTTGTATACATTCTTAATTGATTAACTGCCAAACAAAAAAGTTGGTTTGGACCAAACAGAAAGTGATGGCATAAAATGGGAAGTAAGTCACAGTAATGGTCTAAAAATGGTAACAATGGTAGCAATTATATTGTATTTATATCAAATTAAAGGAGATTTCATAAGGAAAACATTGGTATTGCTACTATTGATATAGATTGGAAATATAATAATAATATTGTCAGATGTTGTAACACAAATTGAAGACAGAGGTGATAATTACTTGAAATGTCCACTTACCAAGGCCCTACTTCTAAATCGCTGATGATAATCCAATAAAATTTACTGAATTATAAATATACAATTTTTCTTCTCCAATACGACTAGAACTGTTCCAAACCACCAATAAAACACAATTAAAACATTATATTTTGAAGCACATCCTTATCACACAAATGGAAAATGTCAGGAACACACGAGGCAGAATTGTATTGAGAAACAATATATACAATATTTTCTATTTGGTTATAATTATTATTATGTTGAATTTAATTATTTAAATACTCTTCAGATTATTTGTGATAGGCAAAGCAAACTTAGGGGCACAAGTGTGGCCCATTAGAGCAAGCATAATTTTACATGTGTCATCAAATGATGACGAACATTCGATGTTAGTTTTGTTTACCATAGTGACCGCCTGCTAAATGCTTTAACTGAAATTAGCAAGTAAGTATTAGTTTTAGGATCTTTCACAAAGTCATTTAAATCAGAAGAACTATAATCTAAATTTGTTTAAAAGGCTAATTTGATAAAAATCTTAGCGGTCTCGAGCCAGAGGGCGTCGCATTTCTAAAATAATAAAAATAAACAATTTAAACAAGCGTTTTGTCCTAAACAAACAATGAAACCACGAGTCAAGTCTGATACTGTCCGAATGGCATATGTTTCCTGTGTGCACATTTTCATTTACCGGGCATTAAAATTTCGGAAGATGCGCAAAATGAAAGAAATAACGAACTTTCAACATTCTGTCGATACAGTGACGCAGGGCAGTCCAGTGTAGTTCCATTATGTCAATAAAGTGGCGCACGACACTGAATCAATTAAGCTTATCTTTCCAGATCTTAAAGATACCATTTGATTGCTACTGCGAACACGACTACTCATCTCTTTGCAGTTAGTTAGTTAGTTAGTTAGTTAGTTAGTTAGTTAGTTAGTTAGTTAGTTAGTTAGTTAGTTAGTTAGTTAGTTAGTTAGTTAGTTAGTTAGTTAGTTAGTCGACAGATCATCCTCATTGCACATCGAACCATTCAGTCCATAAGTGCTCGGATCCCATCCTCAGCAAATCCCGCAACGTGTAGCGGCTAACGACGCCAGTTCTGTGTTGGTTTATCAGTCTTCTTTGGCTTCCTGCGTAGTGTTCTTGTTTGCCCACCCCTATTTTAATTTGCTCTTCTCGCAGTCTGACCATGGTTGTAGATTCGCAGTCATCACTTGGTTCTCGCAAAAGTCTTACTTCTCGTAGCGCATTCAGAATGTTAGCCTGGTCCATGGCCTGTCCGCCCTCTACATTGGCCATGCTTGCGAGCTTGTCAGCCAGCACATTTCCTTGTACTCCCGCATGCAATGGCATGAAGATGAAACTAATCTTTGCCAGCCGAGACCGCTCCACAGACAGCAACCACTCTCTTCGGATCCACCCCGTCTCTATCCTCTTGAGCATGCTCATTGAGTCGCTAAGGACACATGCCCTAGTGGATGTCTGTGTCTCGAGCCATGTTATTGCTTTATTTACTGCCATGACTTCCATAGTCAGGCTAATTGTAGTCTCAAAAAAAAGCACCAGAGCCCTTATTTACAATTCTCCCTCCGGCCCGCGCCGTAAAGGTCCATGAGCTTCTCACATATCGGACGACCGACCCATCTGTGTAAATGACAGCATCACCGTCTAACGAATTCTCGAAAATCAATGCTTGTACTTCCGCCTCCATAGCAGCCGGATTTTCATGTCTGCATTTTTCTGTCTAATTGGATGCAAACTGAAAAAGACGTACAGAAATATGTTGGCACTTGTACCCACTCCTTGCCAGGTTCTAAGTCCTCCATTGAACATTTTTTTTTTTTTAGCATATCCTTTACAGGACTTATCTGTCAACACCAGCATCTTTCAGCTGTATGTTGATCTCTTGGCAAGATTACGCTCAGTAGTTTGCCATTGCTTTCTGAGCGGCCGGCTCAGTATCCCGCAAGTCACGAGCGGGGGTCGAACCGCCTCAGCTCTCGCTCCGCTACGAGACTCTGCGTGATAAACAGGATTACAGAGAGAAAGTGTTGTAACCCCACAGCCAGAGAGACCGGCCCAGTGAACATACTTGTTGAAAAATGTCTTCTGCTTGACCAATCCACGACCTTCCTCTTTTTAACCTGCTGCCCTTCACCTTCCTAATTTCACTATGCAGTGGATGTTGTGTGTTTACGTTGCCTCTCAGGTAGGCGCGTGCTCTGAAAATTTGTAGTCTGTCTTCAATGGTTGGAAAATCAAGAAGGTAGCGCATCGCCTTGCATGCTGTATCTCTTGTACATCCAAGAATAATGCGCATAGCTTCGTTTCTATCCTTTCCATCCTTTCTGTCTGCTTATGGCTGAGAGTCAGGATCGCCATCGCATACTCAAAAACAGACATGACCAGCCCCTCGTATAGGAGGCATAGATGGCGCTGCTCACAGTTTGCTGCCGCAATCACCTGTATCGCAGCCAAACCCCGCTTGGCCTTTGTTATCACCTGGTCTATGTGCTCATTATAAGCAAGGCTTCGATCAAAACGTATCCCTGGGTAATTCATTGCCTGCGTTCTTTCCACAGTCTCTGAACACAGATTAACAGTTGGTGTTGGAGTGTTGACAATATGATTATTCAACGAGAACCATGTCACTGTTGCCTTTGTTGGGTTGACCATTGCCCCAGCTTCAGCACACCAAGTATTTATGCGTGTGAGTTCGGTTTGCAGTTCCACAGCAATCTGATCTCTATCCTTACCCTGGCGATACACTAAACATCGTCGGCATATGACAATGTCCTTCCCGGTCAATGTATCTGGTGATTCTTGCAGTGTAGAACAGTGATTCTCTTTGTTATTTCTTGCTTAACGAAAGGTCCCACTAAACATGATTCTTCGACAACTTATACGGCTACATAGGGTCGAGATATACTAAGCTTACATGCGTCTTCTCTGGATGTTGATCCATTCTCATGTAACGGTCTGCCTGGGTATGTGTATTTTATTTCTATTCTGTGTAACTAAGTGAAGGGCCCTCACTCCCACATTCAGCGACTTTAGGGCAGCATCATGCTTCATAAGCTCTTTTTCAGATGCCAACCACGCGCACGTTATTCATGATTCACCTTCCCTCGTGGAAATATACGTCATGCTTTTGTTTGGGTACGGCGAGAGAAGAGAGAGAGAGAGAGAGAGAGAGAGAGAGAGAGAGAGAGAGAGAGAGAGAGAGAGAGAGACAGAGAGAGAGAGAGAGAGAGAGAGGGGGGGGGAGAAAGAGATAGAGAGGGAGGGATGGCTAAATGCAAGCTTAGAGATAGAGCGTCCGAGAGAGAATGAGAGAGAGAGAGAGAGAGAGAGAAAGAGAGAGAGAGAGAGAGAGAGAGAGAGAGAAAGAGAGAGAGAGAGAGAGAGAGAGAGAGAGAGAGATTTTTAAAGGAAAGCTACAAAGAGCGATGACGACTGATTCAAAGAAAGGGAGTAGAAACTGAGTTAGAGGGATTAAAAGAAAATAATTAAAGAGTTATGAATACTGAGTGAAAATGGGAAGGTTAGATTGGAATACACAGATTGTGTGACAGGGGGGCTAGTGTAATAGCCAGTAATCGAAAGAGAAGAATGGGAGAGTGAAATAGTGTTACTGAACGATACGACACGAAAGATGGACTGGGCTGTGAGAATCGGGGTGAGAAAACAGAGAAGATAAAAGGACGGAAGAATAGAGAAGAAGAGAGCATGTGGATAAGGTGAACATTGATAGATAAAATGAAATGTTAGATAAAAAGAGTTAAATATTGGTGAGGTAAATTGTAAGAGGGAGCTGGGTGAAAAGAAAGGAAGACATAGAGTGCAGGGGATGAGAACGGTGAGAAGAGGGTGGATGAGAGTGAACAAGATAGTTTTTTAATGTTGCGTATCCATTACAGGTCGTTGCAGTCAACATCAGCATTTTTCAGCTGCTGTTGATGTACTAGGCAAGTTTTACGTTCAGTAGTTTGCCATTGCTTTCTGAATAACCGGGTCCCATACCAGCACGTTATAACACAACGCGAAACGGTCTGCTGCACAAATCGGTCGGGGCTACGTCTCGAACGCCTTGTAAGCGGCCCACGAACCGGGCTCGCAAGCCTTTGGTCACGGAGCCGGCTTTTTTTGGTACAAGATATAGGGACAGTGAAAGTGAGAGTGATAGACTTAAAGGGATTTGAAAGAGGAGGAGAATTACAGCAAAGTTTTAAAAAAAAAAGAGGAAAATTCAAAGGGAGGGTGAGATAACTAAAAGAAATAAACGGGTAGTGGGGAAAAAGAGTGAGAGAGAGACGAAGCAGGTGGTAATCAGACTTGATAGACAGAATGGCATGGCAGAACACAGGGCAGTTTTTAACTGTGAAACTCAGTTGAGCCACTTGGGTTTAGCCTCTCTGTCGCCAAAAGCCAGAATCAAAAACTCGCCGTCCGCCCGCCGCTCGGGTGAGATACTCTCTCGCGCGTGCATGTTCCACGAGAGGCCAGGCCAAACTATCGCCAGTTCAATAGGCAGTGAGACGAGGAGCTACCGAGCAAGAAAACTTCGGAGAGTGTCTCGAGTTGAACGGACTTAACTTCCTTAAATTGTGTCCTCCTTCGGGTGATTCTGCGCAAATATTTAATGATATTAACTCCAAATTTGCAGAGTTTACAGTTGGGGTCATTAATTTCATGTTAACAAATTAACTTGTCTTTTTTCCCCTATGAACTTGCACTCGTGAGCAAAGCAGTAAATTCGCTGGATTTTTTTTACAGTACTCACGGTCAGTAAAGTATGTGTGTGTTCATGTGTGTGTTCGTGTGTGTCTGTAATTTCTTCGGCCCTTGTCAGTGCATTGAGACGTAATTGGTATATGATGACAGCCATGAGGATACTTTCACGCTCTTTGACTTTGCTGTCCAGTTCACTTTAGGTGCCAGTTTTGGGCTGGGTTCAACTGCGAGATCCCCTTATCGAAGGTAATTCAAACACGCGGTTATCGGGCCGGCGGGCAAGAATGCTAGCACTTGCTCTACCGCCACCCTCATTTTTGTGTAAGTAAAAGTAATAATCATCATGTGCCGTCCCAAGAGTGGGCGTTCATGTTTCGCCATCTCACTCGATCACCAGAGTCGTGGATCAAATCTGGGTTTTTGTCTCGGTTATATCACGTGGACAACCCATCAAAATATTTACTTATCTGTCTTCCCTTTGTTTTGTTTTTACGCAGTCTTGCCAGTTGTCACCTAAGTTATCTTGTTTATTTCTTCTCTAATGTGCCCAAAAATCTCGACTGCTATGTCTAATTTCTCTAATCAGTCTCATCTCATCTCATCACATCTCGTCTTGTTCCTCTTGTAACTTGTTGAGGTGAAGCATAAACAGTTGGATAGTGCCTGTTTACGGGCTTTATATATCGTGATTTCCATGGATTATGTTATTCTTTCCGTCCATCGTTTGCATGGTCGGCCTCTATTTCTAGTTCCATTTGGTCTGTACATCATTGCTTGTTGTGGTATATTGTTTGTTGGTAGCCTAGTTATATGGCCGAACCATTTCACTTGCTGTTTTCTAATGAAATCTAGCGCTGCTCTAACCGAACGCAACATTAACCTTGATTTCTTCATTTCTGATTTTCTTTTTTTAATACATTGACTATTCGTTTCATGAATTTCTGTTCCGTTGGTCTAACTTTTATTTTCTTTTGTTCTATCATTGTCCAGGTTTGGCATTGGTAACATAGAGTTGGTAGGAAGATTGTGTTATAAAGTGCTTTTTTAGTATCCACTAATATGTGTTTGTTCGTTAGTATTGGTGCCATTTGTCCAATGGGGTTGTTACTTGATTGCATCTATTTTCGATCTCGTCTTCATTTGATGATTTTATATTCCTAAGTACTTAAAGCGCTTTACTTATTTTATGGGGTGTTCTTTTAGATGAATCTTTGTTGTGTATTCTTCTTTGGTTATAGTCATTACCTAAATATTACTTATGCTAATTATCATGTTATGTTTTTTACACACATTGTTTATACTATATTTGTGTACTTATAATTCTGCTTCTGATTTTGCTATTAGTGCTTGATCGTCATCAGGAGTACTTTAATAGTGTAATTTGTCGTTGATTCTTCTTCTGTACTCTGTTCTTCATGTGGTGTTGTTACGGTCTCCAATCAGTTTACGGTTTTCATTTGTTTCTTGTAGGACCCGCTGGTTGTTTTTTCTGTCTGTTCATTGTATTCTTTGCATTTTTCTAAGAAATCGCATATCCACTGCCATTAGATGTTTTTCAGCTTGTCTGCTCATTGTCCATGTTTGACATCTATAAAATAGTACAGGTTCGATGAAGCACTTCAAAACTAAGTAAACGTAACGGACCCGTCTACAAGTCATCAGGCGCAATGAGCTTGGGATGTCAGAGCCGTATTTTATATATCAGTCGGCACCAGGTAGCTCAGCTCTATTTTGTTTAAAGTGATAATATTTATTACACTTCTGCCAGGGTATGACTGGGACTATCTGAATGAGCTACTATCGATACTTGTGTAGCAACACTTCTCGTGTCCAACAGGGGATGATTTATTCTTCTATTCTTCTCCAGTCAGCACCCTGGTCATCTCACAGCACATGAGTATATCATGGTTACTCGATCATACGTCATAAACCTCACCCACTCGAACTCCAGTTAACTCGAACAAGAGTGAACACAAAGACTGTTATCAGTTTCCTACGTATAATCTACACAATCACATATCACATATACCATCACTTATTCGACAGTCACATCACGTTACACTACATCACAGATAAAATGCGTGGCTCAATATAGAGCCATAACGCTGTCTACATTTCACCATGTCCACACAGGACGATGGATCAACGCCCACTGACTTGGCCCGAGCTCACTTCCTGTCACCTGGGAAGTGAGCTCCAGCGTTTTCACGTTGTGTGGAAAGCCCCTGCTTTCCACGTTCTCGTGTTCACTTCCGAACACAGTCGTAACCTTTACTCTCTGAAATAGGTTATAACTGAACCATGCCATGACGTCGTCAGGCTCATGGCAACTTCATATCGTTAAGTCCTTCAGTTCCAAGGAAGGATGTGGGACATAACAATAAGGACATATTCATACATGTATCACTTCCACAGGCACTAAAGATACACATACAAATACAACATAGAAAATATTCTTCTTTCTTCTTTTCCTTCTTCTTCTTCTTCTTCTCTTCTTCTTCTTATCTGTCTTCTTCTTCTTTTCTTTCTCTTCTTCTCTTATTCCTCTCTTCTTCTATCTATTCTTTTTCTCTCTTCTTCTTCTTCTTCTTCTCTTCTTCTTCTTCTTCTTCTTCTTCTCGTCGTCGTCGTCGTTCGTCTGCTTCGCCCCTTATTCCCCCAATGAGTAATAGGCCCTCAGACAACTATGTTGTATTTGGTAAGCAGTCAATACTCTGCAGATTTCTGTGGTAAGCTCATACTAAAGGTTTTTGTGTTTCATTCACCTGCTTTGGTCTCGAGCGTAGTCCAAACAGGACTTTTTTTTTTTTCTTAGAGTGAGCCGTATTCCCTCTTACTTGTATCCTGGGCCATCGGGCGAATTGTTACGACAAATGAGGCACTCGTAATTTACGTCCACAAGTTAAAGACGAGAAGTCAACTTTTAGGTCTACATGACCTTATGGGGAGATAACCCACTACTACGCCACCAGGGGAACCGAAGCTTGAAAACGACTGCAACATAATAAGTACAATAACACTTGTCACGCGTGTCAAATACGTGGGATTTGAGCCATATACACAATTCGACACGTGACGTTGAAAGAGGTAATTTATGTCACCTTATTTTAAATGCTTAGCTGTTTAAGAGATTCTTTACCGTCTAAGAGATTCCCAACCGTCAATGGAATTCGAATTCGTCGACGGGATTTTTATCTGCCCTTGTAAAATGTCAACATTTTTCTTATTCTTAATCTAAGCATTCTAAGAATACTTCGTTTTCATGTAAGTTCAACAGCCTCGATTTTCCTCCTTTTCCTCCACCTCCATCTCTTACCTCCTCTTTCTTTATGTTCTTGGTCTTGTTCTTCGTCTTGCCCTTGTTATTCGTCTTGTCCTTGTTCTTGTTCTTGTTCTTCATTTTGTTGTTGTTGTTTTGTTCTTCTTCTTCTTCTTTCTTCTTCTTCTTCTTCTTCTCTTCTTCTTCTTCTTCTTCTTCTTCTTCTTCTTCTTCTTCTTCTTCTTCTTCTTCTTTTTCTTCTACTTCTTCTTCTTCTTCTTCATCTTCTTCTTCTTTTTCTTCTTCTTTCTTCTTCTTCTTCTTCTTCTTCTTCTTCTTCTTCTTCTTCTTCTTCTTCTTCTTCTTCTTCTTCTTCTTCTTCTTCTTCTTCTTCTTGTTCTTCTTCTTCTTCGTCGTCGTCGTCGTGGTCTTTGGCCCCTTATTCCCCCATTGCGTTATAGGCCCTCAAACAAGTCACTTCATGTGGTCCAACCCTGATATATACCACGCAACTCCTACATGTCCTCCACTTTTATTTATCTCTACCTCCACCGCCAGTGTGGTCTTGTCATATTCTACACCGCTGGATAGAGAACACGATACATACACACATTGTGATTGTAACTGACTCAGAAAGCATGCTGAGAAGGGTGAGAACAGGCAAGCTTCGTGCAGAGTGGCTTGCTTCGCTTCGGAGATCACGGGTAGCAAGCATAACCTGGATCTTTTCTCCGGGGCATGCCGGTGTGCTGGGAAATGAACAGGCGGACAGATTGGCTGGCTCGGCAAAACTTGGTGGAGTATTGATGCATGATAAGGCAGACGTGGTTGCGGCCTTGTGGGAGCACGTGTACACTTCGGAGGAGCAAATGGATCACCATAGTCTGGTAAGAATGAGACAGCGGGGTGTGACGAGGGGATCTGGCCGACGCTCGACGCTCAGAGGAAAGGCGAGACGGACATATAATCAGATTGCTACTGGAACTATTAGTGTTGGAACTCTTCGCTGGTTGCTGAGGATGGGGACGGAGCGCTTATAGGAATGTCCCGAATGCTGTGATGTCGGTTCCTAAATCAATCAATCAATCAATCCTCTGGAAAACACAAGATTAGGTCGAGAGAGGGAACATGTCGATTGGGCATCACATGTTTCTCTAAAGCTCTGCCCAGGCATTGTGATGGAATATTGGCCACATTCCAACTCACATACTTTGGTCTGTCAAGACTGCAAGGTGCCACTCAACTTAATATTTATACTGTACTTTCTTACTGTCTACTTAATCAGTATACTGTACTAACCTACTGTCTAGTTAATCCATATACTATACTTCTTCTTCTTTCGTTCGCTTGAAATATGTCTATAACTGCAATGTTATCTCGTGTAAGAATTTAACGGTCTTTTTTAGTTCACCCCTCGGCCAATATAGTTTATCTTCCACTGTTGTCTCTCTAGACCAGAAGGTTTGCCTGAACATGTTATATTTTGGGCAGTCTTGGATTATGTGCTCTGCTGTCTGCCACGCCAATCCACACGTGCACATGGCTGTTTCATCAAACTTTAATTTTGTAAACATGTGGTTGTGTAATCTATTGTGTCCTGTTCTGAGGCACAGAATAATGACTTGTTCTGGTCTTTCCATAATGTGCTAGTCATCTTGAGCAGGATTTGGTGGCTTTCTGACTGATTTGATCATTCTTTTCTTTTGGTGGTATGTAATGGGCACATCATGCTGTTCTTCTTTTGCTCCTTCCTTTGCCAGTCGATCAGCTCTGTCGTTTCCGGGTATTCCACAGTGGGATGGTATCCATTGTATGGCGACCTTATGCTGACTGCTAAGTTCAGAAAGTAGTGTCCTTAGTACTCGCAATTTCCCAGACAGGAGCGCCTCGAGTACTGATTTTGCATCTGTCAATAGCACCACAGCCGGCCTCCCTGTTCTAGGAGTTACACAACTTTCTCCATAATCCCTTGAGTAACGTTACGTGCGCGAGAATTGGTAGCGGTTCTCTCCGCGTCGGTAACTTACGGGGTATGTGAGCCTGTCGCTCAGAAAGCAATGGCAAATACTGAGCGTAATCTTGCCAAGAAATCAACAATCAGCTGAAAGATGTTGATGTCGACAGCGATGTCCTGTAAAGGGTATGCGAACCAAAAAGAATTTTAAAAACAATAGCACCACAGGTTGTGTACCATGGCTGGTATTTAATAATTTCTCTGTTGCTATCTTGATTGCCTGGATTTCTATATCATAGTTATGGCAGTACTTTCCTGTTGGTATTCTTGAGGTGTCCCTAGTATTATTTGGGTATTCTATGTATACTCCCGCTCCTCCATTTCGAACAGCATTTTGTGCTGACCCATCTGTGTAGACTCGGATCCAGAGGTCCTGTGGGTATTTTTCATCAAGGAAGCTAAGAGTGGCTGTTCTGCGCTGTGCACTGTTCTGTTCTTCCTTGTCAAATATTCCTCTCACTTTTGTCTGGATTTGTAGTGATAGTCTATGCTCATCTTTTCATGGAGTTCGCTCTGGAATAGTTGTCAGGGGGATACCAGCTGTGGGCAGATCAGTGGTTTTTCTGCAGAGTCGTTTGGCCTGGTGGATAAAACTGCTTCTTTTCAAACGCCCCATTGCTAAGTTTTCAAATCTGTTCTTCATAGGGTGGCCTGGCAAGCTGAGGAACTTTCCTGCTTGTATTAGCGTTTTCGTATCTCTGCGCTCTCTCAGTGCTTGTGTCCTCCCCATCTTCTTCATCTCCACTATAGGGGATGCTCTCATCCCTTCTGTGGTGACTCTAAGTGCTTGATTTTGCACCTTGTCCAACTCTTGTAGTGTGGTTTTTGATGCTGAACACCACGCAGTTGACTCGTATTCCAGGTGTGGTCGTATGCTCTGTTGATAAACTTTGCTAAGTATTTTCCCATTGGCTCCCCATGTGGTTCCACTTAGTTTTCTCAGGATGGTTATTTTCCTTCTGGCTTTTGCTACTGCTTTGTTGATGTGCTTTCTCCATGTCCACCTGCCATCAAATGTTACTCCAAGGTATGTTGGTTCTTTATCTTCTTTAAGGGGTATTCCATTTATCTGGATGATTTCTGGCTTTTGTTTTGGAGAGAGGATAAATATAGTGGTGCTGCATTTGTTAAGTGTTGCCCATGCAACAAATGCATCTACGGCTCTTTGTAGCAATCTGGTGGCCACTTGATGCATGTTCATTTGTGCTCCATAGAATCAGGGTCATCAGCGTACATTGCCGCTTTAATTCCATGCGGTAGATTAGTAACAAGATCGTTGATGAAGATTAGAAAAAGTATGGGGGATAAGACTCTGCCTTGGAGAACACCGTTACGCAGTAATACTTTCTTGCTCTTGAGTCCGTCTATCTGTACTCGAGCTCTTCTGTTGTGCAAGTATGCTTTCACCTGCTGGTGACTTTCTCATTTTCAGTTTTGATACGGCCAGCTCCACTTTGCTGATTGTGATAGGTGCCTCCAGAACTTCATGTACTGTTTCATTCTGTCCTGTATGTTGCCATTTCTCACGAAACTCTTGTTGTTTCTCTGGGCTAATTTCGATATTGTTATCTTGTGCGAACGAGTCCGCAAAATGGTCAAATGCTTTCTTTCCTGTTAAGATGTTTCCGTCTTTATGTAGTGCAATTTTTGAGTTTCTCCATGTTCCCTCATCGTTAAGTTGTTTTATTAGCTTCCACAACTTTCCTTGTGTCTCTTTAAAAGTTCAGAGACTCTGTTTTCTCCTGCAAGCTTTTCCGTCTAGACTGCAGCTTGGCCCTTTGATATTTGGCTTTTGAGTGCTGGTATTTATTGTGGTGCTCTTGGCTGGGTTTGGCCTCTGCTTGCTTTCTACACACTTCCACATCATTATGCAACTGTTCCAATTCACTACTCCAGTAGGGTTTATAATGTTTACGGGCTCCTCTTGTTACTGTTTCTCGTGCTGCCTGTGGTATGCATTTCCCAAACTCTTCAACTATGTCTTTCTCAGTATTCAGGTATTTAACCAGTATGCTGGTGCGATGCTTGTACATTGCCCAGTATACTTTCTAGTGGTTCCAGTTTGAGAGGGTGCTGCTTTCACTTACAAGCTCATTTTCTACGGTTAGAAAGACTGGTCGGTGGTCACTGCCACCACGTTGTTTCCCAACAATTCGTGTAATGTTCCACTCCAGGTCTGGTGAATGAAAAGCCAGGTCAGGTGTAGTTGTAGTGTGCCATGAAAGTATGTAGGACGGACGGCTTGTTAATCAAGATGAATCTAATCGCATCCTGCCAGTCTTCTAGTCTCTCTCCTCTCTGGTCCATGTGATCATAGCCCCAGCTCTGCGAGTGCCTGTTGAAGTCGCCACACACAATCATTTTATTTCTTTTAATGGTAGTGTGTCCAGTGTCTGTGGGCGGTTACTTGGACAGTAGTAATTGATCAGATGAAGGTCTTTATTGCCTGTCTTAAGTTTAAGTGGCTGATACTCAGCCCCTTCTATGTAAACTTCAATTTGGGAAGCAGTGATGTTATTTTTTACAAGGATCAGTATCCGACCCTTTCGCCTGTCCTTTTTGTCATATCGACAGTATGCTGTACTGTTTCACCGTTTCCATGTTGCGAGATAAAGAACACCAGCCTAATCCAGCACCTCATTTTTATTCTTCTGTTGTTGTTTCTTTTTTCTTCCCCGTTAGAACTAATGCCATCAGCCACCTCATTACTTCTCCACCCCGGCCTCATCATTTGCCATCTCATCTAGATTATTCCACTTCTTGCCCTTCTTGATCAAGTCAGCTTTTTTGGCTGCTTGCGTTTTTATGGTCCTTTCTGGGTATTTAGCTGATCTGTGAGTAAATTTTGCAGCTGTGAGTTGAGTTGGTTTGAGTTAAGTCAAGAACCCATTTCACAGCACTCAGGATATTCTTATAAGTGCTCCGTTCTCATCTTCAGCAGCCAGCGAGAAGTTCCAATACCAACGGAACCAGATGCAGTGTGATTATGTGTCTGTCTGGCTTTTACTCGGAGTCCTGCTTGTCGGTTGATCCTCTGGACACTCCTTGCAGCACTATTCTCTCAGGGTTCTGCCAAACTATTATGATGATAAAATATGGAAGAGACATAACAGAAAAAAGATCAGATCTTACATGTATGGTTAGATTACGTGAAAAACCTTTATGACGATAACAGAGACGAACAGTATGATGTTCAAAATAATAATGAAGGACCAGCAATTTTGAAGATGGAAGGTTCAGAATGCTCTTAAACATATGAAATCTGGCAGAACCCCCAGTTCATGCAGCGTCACAACAGAAATGATTAATGCTTTAGAAGAATATGGAATAGATAAAGTTACCAGTCTGCTTAATACAATTTATGATACTGGAAATATACCTCAGGAGTTATGTAATTCTGTATTTATTGCAATCCCAAGAAATCAGGAGCCTTGGAATGTGATCAACATCGAACAATTAGTATAATGAGTCACATCACGAAGATTTTGCTAAGAATTATTATGCAAAGAGTTAGGAGGAAAATACAACCTGAAATAGGAGAAGAACAATGTGGGTTTGTAGAAGGCAAGGGTACAGTAAATTCTGTGTATATACTGAGAACCATAATCTAACGTTCTATAGAAGTAAACAAAGATCTACACATTTGCTTTATTGACTACATAAAGGCTTTCGATAAAGTGAGACAAGTCAACATGATAAGGATGCTTGAAGATCTACAAATTGATGGAAAAGATCTTAGACTTGTAAAAACATATATTGGAAACAACAATCTACCATAAGAGTTGATAATGAAGTAGGCCAATGTTTGTTGTTTGTCCATCAAGAATGATGATGACCATTCATTTCATCCAGTGGGGTTGAAGGTGTGGAGCCGTGGGTTCTAAGATGGCTGATAAGGCCTATTTTGGCTCGAAATGTTCTTTGACAATGTGGACAAAGAATGCTTGACGTCTCTGGAGGAGGATTTCCTGCAGTGGTTTTTCTGTCCTGCCTTTTCTTCACAGCTCTTGCAGTCCTGGTTGCCTCACATATAACTGCACCTTTGCGCAATGATGCACGCCACGAATTTCGGTCTCTGGCTGCAGCCTCCCAGGTGTCATGATGAATTCCAAAAGCATTCAGTGAAATTTTCAGAGTGTCTTTAAAACGTTTCCTCTGGCCACTTTGGGAGCGTTTACCACAACGCAGTTCGCTGTAAAAAAATTCGTTTAGGGAGCCTGTGATCTGGCATGCGAGTCAAGTGACCAGCCCAGCGAATGGTAGGCCAATATCAGCTTACTAAGAGAGGTGTGAGACTGGGCTGTGTAATGTCTCCAGATCTGTTTTCCCTGTATAGTGAAAGTATTTTCAGAAATATTGAAGATATGGAAGGAATCAACATTTGGGAACGATGCATCAATAACATTAGATATGCAGATGGTACAGTTTTGATTGCAGACAATGAACAGGACCTGCAAAATTTAGTAGATGCGGTTGTTACACACACTGGACAACTAGGGTTAGAATTAAATTGTAAAAAGACACAAATTACGGTTGTCACTAGGAAGAACGAAATACCACAATGTAATATACAAGTAAATGGGAATATTCTTCAACAAGTGAATAGGTACAATTATCTCGGAACAGTAATAACATCTGATGGGAGATGCCTTGAAGAGATTAGAATAAGAATCGCCATGGCAAAAGTAGCCTTTAGCAAGATGAAAAACATGCTGACCAATAAAAAAGATGTCAATTGAAACGAGAAAAAGAGTGTTGAGATGCTACATAGAACCTGTACTTTTATATGGATGTGAAGCGTGGACAATGAGCAGTGTCGTAGTAATCCTTTATTACTTTAGTGTCGTCCCTGGAGTGAGGGGAATCAACACCCACATTTTTATTAACCCAATATTACTGTCCTAGAGAAACCACCAGACTCCGTCAAAAAACTCCGTCAGTCTGCAGGCACCTCTTTCTTACTCTCACTCACCTTTCCCAACACAACATACTCAACAACTCTAGCTTTAATAAATAAATCCAAAATAATTTAATAAAGCAAAGAGTATGTGTGTGAGAAGTGTGTGTATGTGTAATGTGTAGAATGTATGTCGAATTCTAGTGTGTCTGTAGATTCAGAGCAGCAGATCAGGAGCCAAGTCAGATGATCATCATAGCAAGGGTACACCACAGCATGATAGCTTAGTACGTGAACACCTCACCCATTGATGCGTCTCTTCTTCCAGACATTGACTTTCTCCGGGATCCACTGGGTCGACTAGATGCATGATCCTCCGAAAATAGTTATTGTATAACCTTAATCATGGATCTGTCACTCACTGTAAAGACTAAGGTCCCTATAACTCAGATAAGTACGGATCTCTATACCGTAAAAAATAGGTTTCAATGTCACAGGTCTGACAGTTGTTCTAATCCATTTTCATAGATTGTCATACACAAACGGTTCTAAAGTACTTCTTCACTGTACTAAATTATTCCACGAGAACGCCATGTTCAATGTTCTTTTCTATTCACTAGTGTTCAGTGGTATGTGGTGAAGAAACGAGTATCACCAAACCTGGGTAAATTCCTATTGTAAATGAATCGTTTATAATGTTTTGCTCAACTGAGCCAGTTTCGTATGGACCCTTTGGATCCTAGGCCCAGTAAAAACAGTGCTGATTGTACTTTCTTCTGGGTATTTATTCATCTTATAAAATAAAGTGAATGTTCATTTGATGTTCTTCTTAATGAGAGTTGACCTCCATCAAACCCAGTGTAGAGCTTCCTCATAGACGTAGGGGAACCTATCAGAGAAAGAGACCACATCTGGCGAAGGCCGCCTGATTCTTATCCCTACTAGCTGAATGTAGGCCTACTGCCTTGCTCAGAGATTTATCAGTGAACTAAACTCTGTCATGGATCAGAGTGGCTCATCACCTCAATCTGAATCAGGTTAAGACAAGGAAAGACCAATAGACATCGTGCAGAACCCCAGTAGGCACCCCACTGGAAGATCCCACTATTGGACATTTTCCCCATCTCCCAACCCACTACACTATTCTCACCAGCAGAGCTAATTCTTACGTCACTCTAGTTAGTTTTAACAAGGCTACTTTGTTATATTAATTAGGCCTAACTATACTATCTATAATACCTTATGCAACACCGCATCACTCCTGGATGGCATCTACAACTTGCCATAAAGACATATGTTATTTAATGTTAATTAAATCGAACTACATTAGATGCTCTCCGAATTTCCTAACAGCGGTACAGAAACACGTCAGCTCAAGACAACGTTCTTGTCTACACTACTGTACACAAGTCTTGTTTTTGTCAAAGAGCCGGGTGTGTTCCAGTGAAGTTCTTTGAAGTCAATACCTCAGATGTTCCAGGGGCAGATTATCCATTTCAGAATAAGTTCTCTCCCTTTTGTTTAATCAATGCTACAAGAGTAGTTTCCCCTTTTCTCTCAACAACAGTCCCCGTCTCTCTTTGATCCCGCTGGTCGGCAAAATAACCTTGACATATTTTCTGTCTACCCAAGAATTCTAAAGGACGGCGGTGCTGTTTCATCTCCCGACCACTCGTAGTAAACAACTGCAGCTGTGAATCAGACTGTCTGTATTATCTGTATCATTTGATTGTTAATCGGCAGTGATTTTCACGACAAGCAGTCAGGCTGAAAAAACATCTGATGGCTGTAGAAATGTGATTTCTGAGGAAAATGCAAAGAATACCATGGACAGCCAGAAAGACCAATGAACAAGTCCTTCAAAAAACAAATGAAGATCGTAAACTGATTAGAGACATTAGACGTAGACAGTCACAATTGTTTGGGCATGTTATGAGAAGAAATGATTTGGAGAACTTGGTGACAACTGGTAAGATCGAGGGGAACAGACCAAGGGGAAGACCTAGAAATAGGTACCTGGATGGTTTGGCTTGTGGCATGGTCGAGACAGAAACACGGAGCTGATCCACGACTCTGGTGATCGAGTGAGATGGCAGAACACGACCGCCCACGCTTACCGGCATGGCACATGATGGATGGATGGATTATGATGATGCCAAAAGGTCTTACCACATTTGCCTTACCGCGCACTAATATATCATCCTGAGGTGCAGACCCATCTTCTGCCCGTCTTCTAACTTCCCAACACGCCAGCATGTCCTGGGGACAAGATCCAACAGATGCTCTCAATCTTCAATTTGTTTTAACGCTGAAGCCTGTCACTCTACATCAAGAATGTCTTTTTTCACCCTACTGCCAAGTAGCAGGTCAGACGAAATGACGTCAAAAAGGGAATTGTAAGAAAATCTCCAACCAAAAGATAGGAGAAACTAGAGAAGTGACGTGAGAAGGCAAGAAACGTCACAGAAGTAGTCAACACCAACAACAACAACAACAACAACAGATAGACCTTGGGGCTGACAGCTAGGAGGCAGCACGATTCTTTCCCGGAAACAAGATTTCGTTACGAACTGGCAGGACATCGCATTGATGGCAAATGATATGGGATGGAAGAGCTAGATTATTAAGGCACGATTCATATTTGCTAGAAAACGACGGATGGATGCAAATGCTTCAAGTGAGACTTGGAAATCATAGCAAGGTGACATAGAGGCCACTTGGTAAGGAGCAATAGCTGACTAGAAGCGCTAAGACATTTATATCAGCAGTTGTAGAGTAGGTTCATTTGTGCTAACATTATGTACCTGATTTCAATACTGTCCCGCCTGGCTGAACAGGCACGGTATTCTGAGAATTACTAATATTATGATTATTACTGCCATTGATTTGTGAGCACAAGCTTGAACACAGGCAATAAATGTCGCCATAATTGCGAGTGTCTAACGGCTTTGAGTTATCCATCAATGTTGGCACAGGCTTCCGAATTTCTGTTAGAATGGTTTCTTTCTCTTGGACAATGAGCGAATTTTACTGAGGTTGATTGTTATATCTTCACTAACCATCTGCACCTACACAGTTTGCTCGTTGAGTCCGTTACAATTAGGACATGCTGTTTCTCCACCACCCAACGAAACTCCACTGTGACCGCCTTCACCTCCATTCTCCGACTAGATATAGTGGTAATTTATGCCAGGCTCTCCTGCACTAACAGTTAGTTACTCTTATTCTTTACATGTCGTCGCAATCAGCTCAGGGATTTTTTGGCTGTTTGTGATTTCTTGGCAAGTTTACGTCCTGTAGTTTGCCATTGCTTTTGGAACGACCGGCACTCATACTATTTTATAAAAACTAACACAAGGCGGTCTGCTGCCAACTCGCCCGCAGTTGTGATTCGAATGCGGTATGCGGAATTACGAATTGCTTCCATAGCCCATTTGCCATAAAGCCTGCACTAATGATCGTACATAAACGTTTGATTGCAGCCAAGAATGTGTACAACATGCAGTAGCCACTTCGAGGCCAACATTTCATGGCATGATCCAGTTAGGCCACGTTTGGTGTGTTCAGTTGCTTTTATGTTACTTTGATTTCCTTCTTTGGTATGTTGATGTGCTTCTTTGGTGTGTTGATTTGCTACTTTGGTATAATGATTTGCTTCTTTGGTATGTTGATTTGCTTCTTTGGTATAATGATTTGCTTCTTTGGTATGTTGATTTGCTTCTTTGGTATGTTGATTTGATTGTTTGACATGTTAATTTGCTTCTTTGGTATGTTGGTTTGCTTCTTAGGTATCTTGATTTGCTTCTTTGGTTTCTTCATTTACTTCTTTGATATGCATATTTGCTTCTTTGGTATGTTGATTCTCTTCTTTGATATGGTCATTTGCTTCTTTGGTATATTGATTTTTTTCTTTAGCATGTTATTTTCTTCTTTAGCGTGTTGATTCGCTCCTCTAGCATGTTGCTTTGCTTCTTTGGTATGTTGATGTGCTTCTTTTGTATGTTGATTTTATTCTTTGGCATGTTTAATTGCTTCTTTGGTATGTTGAAGTGCTTTTTTTGTATACCGAATTACACCTGTAGTATACTGAGTTTCTTCTGTGACATTTTGCGTTGTTAGTATTCCTTGCTTACTGGTGCGTTCCTGCTACATTCAGGTGATGCTCACTGATAACTTTCTGGAGTGGCGCAGTCGCTATCACGCCTGCATGCCGGCCTGGTGGTCATATATTTGAATTCCCATCGATGCCCATTTTTTTTTTTTTTTTTTGCTTCTAATTCACCGAAGCTGCAAGATCGATCCGACCTAAATTGCGTACCATGAAATATTCTGCGAAGTAGAGGTTCCCTGATTATTTTAACCACATAATCCGTTGATGGTGAGAGTCGTGATAGCGCACTATATATCCCGTTTGCAAGCGGACCGGCTTCATGTGTTCGATTGGGGTTTGCTCAGGTCTAAAAATAGACACGAGACCACTTCCTGTTAAACAAAGGTCATCTGCCTGATGTTGACAGCACTGCTCATTGAGTGCCGATTGGTCTGTAAACATTGTTTATTGACACCATATACCAAATACTTCCCAAGGTGTATTATTTATTTATTAATTATCCTTTTAAGTGAAGTCAGCACGACCGAAATGATAAGAGCGAGAATTCTTAAACTTCCGGTGTAGTGACGGTGAGGTAGCCGGTTCAACTCCTACAGCAGTCAGTTGGACTATAATTTTGATTTCTCGTTCTTGCTTGGGGACATACATTACAAGTACCTCATAAGTTAAAATGAGTTCGCCTTATGCGGATATTAGTAATACGGAAAGCTAATCCACACGCAAACATCATTTCAGGGCACTAGCACGTGTTTGGACTACGCCTGAGTTCAAAGCGAGCAAACGTAAAAAATAAAATAAAAATTCCTTTTTTATCCAGTACAAACGGGGCTTAGTACGGACCCTGTTTGACCGTGCTAGAAAGATATGCACCCAGGACACACTAACAGAGGAATTTGAAACTCTAAAGAATGTCTTTTAACCTGAATGGGTACTCCACAGGATTTATAAAGCGCCACTGCCAACAGCCTAAACCAAAACCAGACAAAACTACAGCCCCTAAACTAAAGGTATTCATCCAGCTAACCTTTCGATGGGATGACGTAATGCGACGTCTACAAGACCGGCTTACTGCAGCAGTAGGCCGAACATTCTATGCTGCAACTCCAGTCATTAGGTATAAAACCACACCGATTCTCAAACCAGCAGTGAAAGAGCCTGCGCCTCTGTACGCCAAAAACAACTGTATTTACCAATTCATATGTAGCTGCCAGGCCTTCTACATCGGTATAACAGAGAGACAGCTTAACACACGAGTGTCAGAACACATACCTCAATGGGTAAACAAGATACGACACAGGCGATGCGAGCCTAATGGGGCCGACACACTGGAAGCCTCCAGCGTCATCAATCGCAAGGCACATCCTCGAAAGCGGCCATGTGATTAACAGAGACATTGCCTTTCGTGTGTTGTTTAACACACAAAATGCTCGTTTGTTAAAGTTTGTAGAATCAATAATGATCAATCAACGCAAGCCAGAATTGTGTAAACAGAAAGACATGTTAGCCAGCTTGAAATTACCGTGTTAGACAATTGACATTACTGTGCGAACATGTGTATATTTCAGCTTGATGGATTTATCTAGTTAATTTAATTGACTTAATTTACTTTGTTAATTCTGCAGTATGTACCTGACGAGATGCAGCGAAATATGCAAGGCAATAAATCGTGCAATCTATTGTTTGTGTCTTCGTTATTCAAATTCGCTACGGGAAAACATTGTTTTGAACTTTCCTGTATTATTTACACGATATTACCTTAGTTTCAATACAGCGTTGTAGGAAAACAGACCTGGTGATGTGCAATGTTCGGCTTCCATTGAACAAACGCAACTTCGTCTCCCACCTAATGAAACCCTCGGCAGACACTCGTCTAGCCCAGCAAACGAGTATCCACCCTGATTTCATCTGGATGAAGTCTGCCGATGTCCGCACATTGTGCTCGCTGCGACACTGCACGAGAATCACAGCAATTCCCCATAACAACGGTAGACAACGCGGCACCAATTCTTTCACTGATCGCCTGGAGTGATAACGACCACTCTTGGAATGAGTACTTTTTTGCTGCGGTGGCGCTCACTTATTCCTAGTCACCAATTCGTCAAGGAGGGGGTCAGCGCGGCGGAGAGCTTATCGCACTCGAGCTTAAACTTCCTGTGTGCTAATGGCGGGTCATGGTTTTATTCCACCCACTGATCTGTTAGACTTTAATGTGTCTTCTCGTCCAGAAAGTAAAGGTAAACTAAAAACAAAAAGTTAGTTGCATATCCTTTACAGGACGTTGAAGTTAACCCCAGCATATTTTGACTGTGATCTCTTGCCAAGTTTACGTTCAGTAGTTTACCATTGCTTTCTGAACGACCTGCACTCATACTAATTTATAAAAAACACAACGCAAGGTGTTATGCTGCCAAACAGCCCACAGCTGTGTTTCAAACGCGGTATGCGGGATAACGAACTGAGTCCATAACACCTTCCAAAAAAGGCAAACTGCTTAATGTAATAATGCCATGAAAATCAGCATCCGTAGCATCCGCAAAGGACACAGAACATTTGTTCTACTCCTGCAGGCCACCCACGAGCACACAACTCCAAACAGTGGGGTTCTAACAATAACAATAATCACAAAATGTGCACGCATGTTAACCGTTTAGTAAACACGGGTACACTATGCAATTCCACATAACATTTTTAAGTATGATTGTGCAATGATCAGATAGCATCAACAATATTGTGCGTTTTTGGAGGCGCATAGATATCAGTTGTGCTTATTTTCTTTTGTTGTAACTGTGTCATGCCCTTACCACCTAATGCGATTGCTACAATTCTTGGAATGTTTGAGTTCTTCACTTGCCGGAGATTAATCTTCTTTTTGTTCTTGTTCATTTTGTTCTTGTTCTTTTTGTTCTTGTTCTTTTTGTTCTTGTTGTTCTTGTTCCTTTTGTTCTTACCTTTGTTCTTGTTGTTCTTGTTCCGTTGTTCGAGTTGTGTTTGTTCTTCTTGTTCTTGTTCTTCTTGTTCTTGTTCATCTTTTTCTTGTATTTCTTGGTCTTGTTCTTCTTGTTCTTACCTGTGTTCTTCTTGTTCTTACCTGTGTTCATCTTGTTCTTCTTGTTTAAGTTATTCTCGTTCTTGTTCTTCTTTTTCTTACTCTTGTTCTTGTTATCCTTGTTCTTGTATCTTTTCTTGTTCCTCCTGTTCTTGTTCTATTTGTTCTTGTTCTCCTTGTTCTTGTTCTTACCCTTGTTCTTCTTGTTCTCGGTCTTCTTGTTCTTGTTATTCTTATTATTGTTCTTCTTGTTGTTCTTGTTATGTTTGAGCCGAGTTCTTGTTGTTCTTGTCCTTATTGTTGTTATTCTTCTTCTTGTTCATCTTGTTATTGTTCTTGCCATTGTTCTTGTTGTTCTTGTTGGTCTTGTTCTTCCTCCTTTTGTTCTTTTTCTTGTTCTTCTTTTTCTTATTCTTGTTCTTTTTCTTATTCTTGTTCTTCTTGTTCTTGTTCTTCATTTTCTTGGTCTTCTTGTTCTTACCCTTGTTATTGTTCTCCTTGTTCTTTTTCTTCTTGTTCTTGTTCTTCTTGTTCTTGTTCTTCTTCTTTTTCTTGTTCTTTTTCTTCTTTTTCTTCTTGTTCTTGTTCTTCTGTTTCTTCTTGTTCATGTTCTTCTTGTCCTTGTTCTTCTTGTTCTAACCCGTGTTCTTGTTCTTGTTGTTCTTATTCTTCTTATTCTTTTTCTTCTAACACTTATTCATCTTGTTCTTGCACTCACCGTTGTTCTTGTTTTTGTATATGTTAGGGGTTGTACACACCTCCTCGCCATCAGAGCACCGGAAGTTTAAGAGCAAAAACTCTTACCCATTCGGTCATGCTGACCTCTTTCTGATGTTGCCATTCTCCTTGTTGATCTGGTTCTTGTTGTTTATGTTCTTCTCGTTCCTGTTCTTCTTGTTCTTACCCTTGTTCTTCTTTTTCTTGGTCTTCATATTCTAGTTCTTTTTGATATTGTTCTTCATGTTCTTAACCTTGTTCTTGTTGTTCTTGTTCTTGTTGTTATTGTTCTTCTTGCTCTTGTTTTTATTGTTCTCATCTTGTTCTTCCTGTTCTTGTTGTTCTTGTTCTTGTTCTCTTGTTCTTGTTGTTCTTGACTTTCTGTCCCTGTTCTTCTTGTTCTTGTTCTTCTTGTTCTTGTTCTTTTTGTTCTTACACTTGTTCTTGTTCGTCTTTTTCTTGTTCGTCTTGTTCTTATTCGTCTTATTCTAGTTCTTCTTGTTATTGTTCTTTTTGTTATTGTTCTTCTTGTTCTTGTTCATATTGTTCTTGTTGTTCTTGTTCTTCTTGTTCTTGTTCTTGTTGATCTTGACTTTCTGTCCCTATTCGTCTTGTTCTTGTTCTTCTTGTTCTTTTTGTTCTTACACTTGTTCTTGTTCGTCTTGTTCTTGTTTGTCTTGTTCTTATTCGTCTTATTCTTGTTCTTCTTGTTCTTGTTCTTCTTGTTATTGTTCTTCTTGTTCTTGTTCATCTTGTTCTTGTTCTTCTTGTTCTTACCCATGTTCTTGTTGTTCTTACCCGTGTTCTTGTTCTTCTTTTTTTGTTCTTACCCTTGTTCTTGTTTTTGTACATGTTAGTTTTGTACCCACTACCTCGGTTTAAGAACACATGAAGTTTAAGAGCTAGAGCTCTTATCCATTCGGCCATGCTTACCTTCTTCTAATGCTGCCATTCTTCTTCTTCCTCTCCTGCCTCTTCTTCTTTTTCTTCGTTTCTCTTCTGTTTTTAATTAACTCGCCAATTTCGACTCCGTACAACGTTTATTTAACTGTTGACCTAGTGAGCCGGTACATTTGTCATAGCTGGCCATAGAGAGGACATCCCTGCAGTGCAATGTGTTCATAAACGTATTTGTTCATTGCATGGTAATTCCACAGACAGGCGAAGCTTCCACATGTGCCATAAAAATACACACCTCATGTCGCTCTTCCTAAACATTAACACGAAAACGATGATGAATGTTCCGAGAAAGTTCTGAAAAGACACTAATTTGGTTGGCTGTTGATTTTTACCATTTCTGATGGATCGCATTCTGGAATCTATAATTTTCTTCCAGGAAAATGATTTATTTCCATTAATATAATAGTTTCCAGATTATCCCAAGTTATCCACATATTTAGTTGCATTCTCGGGGGCGATGCAATGCACGATACAATAAAAACAAAAACGTATCTTGGGATCTAGAGGATGAAGAGTGAATATAGAAAATAAGAAATATTTGTATAAAGACAGCATGTGCTTAATAATTTAATACATGCGTATTATATCAGCTCTGGGCATTAACTTTTTATTTGGTTCTTGATTGTTAACATTTCTTTCTTCTTGTTGTTGTTCTTCTTTGTGTTGTTCTTCTTCTTGTTCTTGTTCTTGTTCTACTCCTTCTTCTTCTTTTTCTTCCTCTTCTTCTTCTTCTTCTTCTTCTTCTTCTTCTTCTTCTTCTTCTTCTTCTTCTTCAACGTCGTCGTCTTCTTCTTCATACAGGCAGGAAGGCAGTAAGACCGATAGATAGACGGATAAATAGACAGCAGACTTGCGAAAAGACAAATAGATAGATAGACAAACGGACGGATAGATATATAGACACCATGATAACACCGCGGACTGATAGAAATGGCAATGAAGATATCTTGACAGATGCAGGTCCGCATGGCAGAAAGGGTAAGAACGCGTGTTCTTAAACATCCGTTGTGCTGATGCCAAGGTTAGCGGTTCAGCCCCTACACCGGACAGCTGGACTAAAATGTTGACCTGTCGTCCCTGACTTGGGGACGTAGATTACAAGTACCTCTGAAGTCGGAGTTGGTTCACCTGATGGCGAAGGACACTGTTAAAAGGGAAAACTAATTCACACGCAAAATTCAGTCCATCACTACTATAAATAGTGTGTGTGGATTACGCTTGGGTTCACAGCGAACGAGCGCACACCAAAAAAAAAATCTTGACACATAAAACTGTTAAATTTCATCAGAAGAAGAGTCCACATTCTTTAGACAGATCATGACAATGTCGTCACATTAGGGACGTGGGTAAGGCGGAGAGGCAGGGAGATATATAGAGGGAAGTGGACTATAAGAAGATTGGAACTACAGAAGACATAAGAATGTGGACAGACATGATCCCCAACTCGATACGGCATGGACTATAAGAAGATTGGAACTACAGAAGACACAAAGTTGTGACATTCATGATCACCAACTCCACACGGCATGGACTAATAAGAAGATTGTCCTACAGAATAAATAGGTTTGTGGACAGACATGATCCCCAACTCGATACGGCATGGACTATAAGAAGATTGGAACTACAGAAGACATAAAGTTGTGGACATTTATGATCACCAACGCCACACGGCATGGACTATAAGAAGATTGGAACTACAGAAGACATAAAGTTGTGGACATTTATGATCACCAACGCCACACGGCATGGACTATAAGAAGATTGGCAATACAGAAGACATAAGTTGTGGACATTTATGATCACAAAGCACACACTATAAGAAGAACTACGAGACATAAGGTGTGGACATTTTGATCCAAAGCCAGCATGGACTATAAGAAGAATGGCCACTACAGAAGACATAAGGTTGTGGACATTTATGATCACCAAAGTCACACGGACATAAGAGATTGTCACTACAGGAGACATAAGTTGTGGACATTTATGTCACCAAAGTCACATGGGCACTACAGAACATAAGACATTTAACACGACAGCACATAAGAGTTGGCACTACAGAAGACTAAGTTGTGACATTTATGATCACCAAAGTCACACGGCATGGACTATAAGAAGATTGGCACTACAGAAGACATAAAGTTGTGGACATTTATGATCACCAAAGTCACACGGCATGGACTATAAGAAGATTGGCACTACAGAAGACATAAGGTTGTGGACATTTATGATCACCAACGCCACACGGCATGGACTATAAGAAGATTGGCACTACAGAAGACATAAGGTTGTGGACATTTATGATCACCAAGGTCACACGGCATGGATTATAAGAAGATTGGCAGTACAGAAGACATAAAGTTGTGGACATTTATGATCACCAAAGTCACACGGCATGGACTATAAGAAGATTGGCACTACAGAAGACATAAGGTTGTGGACATTTATGATCACCAACGCCACACGGCATGGACTATAAGAAGATTGGCACTACAGAAGACATAAGGTTGTGGACATTTATGATCACCAAAGTCACACGGCATGGATTATAAGAAGATTGGCAGTACAGAAGACATAAAGTTGTGGACATTTATGATCACCAAAGTCACACGGCATGGACTATAAGAAGATTGGCAGTACAGAAGACATAAAGTTGTGGACATTTATGATCACCAAAGTCACACGGCATGGATTATAAGAAGATTGGCAGTACAGAAGACATAAAGTTGTGGACATTTATGATCACCAAAGTCACACGGCATGGACTATAAGAAGATTGGCAGTACAGAAGACATAAGGTTGTGGACATTTATGATCACCAAAGTCACACGGCATGGATTATAAGAAGATTGGCAGTACAGAAGACATAAGTTGTGGACATTTATGATCACCAAAGTCACACGGCATGGACCTATAAGAAGATTGGCAGTACAGAAGACATAAAGTTGTGGACATTTATGATCACCAAAGTCACACGGCATGGATTATAAGAAGATTGGCACTACAGAAGACATAAAGTTGTGGACATTATGATCACCAAGTCACACGGCATGGATATAAGAAGATTGGCACTACAGAAGACATAAAGTTGTGGACATTATGATCACCAAAGTCACACGGCATGGATTATAAGAAGATTGGCACTACAGAAGACATAAAGTTGTGGACATTTATGATCACCAAAGTCACACGGCATGGATTATAAGAAGATTGGCAGTACAGAAGACATAAAGTTGTGGACATTTATGATCACCAAAGTCACACGGCATGGATTATAAGAAGATTGGCACTACAGAAGACATAAAGTTGTGGACATTATGATCACCAAAGTCACACGGCATGGATTATAAGAAGATTGGCACTACAGAAGACATAAAGTTGTGGACATTTATGATCACCAAAGTCACACGGCATGGATTATAAGAAGATTGGCACTACAGAAGACATAAAGTTGTGGACATTATGATCACCAAAGTCACACGGCATGGATTATAAGAAGATTGGCACTACAGAAGACATAAAGTTGTGGACATTTATGATCACCAAAGTCACACGGCATGGATTATAAGAAGATTGGCACTACAGAAGACATAAAGTTGTGGACATTTATGATCACCAAAGTCACACGGCATGGATTATAAGAAGATTGGCACTACAGAAGACATAAAGTTGTGGACATTTATGATCACCAAAGTCACACGGCATGGATTATAAGAAGATTGGCACTACAGAAGACATAAAGTTGTGGACATTTATGATCACCAAAGTCACACGGCATGGATTATAAGAAGATTGGCACTACAGAAGACATAAAGTTGTAGACATTTATGATCACCAAAGTCACACGGCATGGACTATAAGAAGATTGGCAGTACAGAAGACATAAAGTTGTGGACATTTATGATCACCAAAGTCACACGGCATGGATTATAAGAAGATTGGCACTACAGAAGACATAAAGTTGTGGACATTTATGATCACCAAAGTCACACGGCATGGATTATAAGAAGATTGGCACTACAGAAGACATAAAGTTGTGGACATTTATGATCACCAAAGTCACACGGCATGGATTATAAGAAGATTGGCACTACAGAAGACATAAAGTTGTGGACATTTATGATCACCAAAGTCACACGGCATGGATTATAAGAAGATTGGCACTACAGAAGACATAAAGTTGTGGACATTTATGATCACCAACGCCACACAGCATGGACTATAAGAAGATTGTCACTACAGAAGACATAAGGTTGTGGACAGATATGATCACCAACGCCACACAGCATGGACTATAAGAAGATTGTCACTACAGAAGACATATGTTTGTGGACAGATATGATCATCAAAGCCACACGGCATGGGCTATAACAAGGTTGCCAGTACATGAGACAGAAGATTGTGGACAGACATGGCCACCAACTGCATGGACCATAAGAAGAAACAGATACAGCATTAGACTTCCTCTTCTTCCAAGATAGTCTCAACATGGTTCTACATATCCATACCAACAGAGGCTGCAGTTTCTTCATCAAACCCTTACTTACTGTCCATCATCTGCATTCATAGACAAGAACTAGAAAGTCAACACGTCCCGCAGCAGAAATCTGATATCTGTCTGTGATGTGACAGGTCAGTCACATTGTGTATGTCCGAAGGGTAGGATAAATAGGTGCTCAGTCTTTTCATTTGTACACGAGCCAAAGAAGTAGGGATCGAACCCTCGACGGCCCGCGCTCATATATTACCACCGTAGCTCCCTATCAACAACACGAACGCATCCATCTACATACAAGCAATGACCGCACATAACTGTTCGTACACGCATTGTCTGTGCGTGTGGAGACAATAATAACATAAACATCACGAAGATCGAATCGCTGATAACTGAATAGTGGTGGATAGCAAGTCAGAAATGAACAGAAACAAAGACATACAAATATATTATATGTACACTTTATGAGACCACGTGTGGAAATAATTAGTTATAGTGCGTGTTATTATTATTGTACGTTGTGTGTACTCTACACTACTGTTCTATTCTATTATCTGCTAGTCTCGCTACCTGTCTGTTTGTCTGTCTGTCTGTCTGTCTGTCTGTCTGTCTGTGCAGGACGTGTAATTGGGTGTGGGATGTGCGGGTGGATAAAGGATATGTGTGAGGGTAGGGGATGTGTGTTTGGCTGGGTGGTTGGGGTGTGTGAGTGTGGGTGGGTAGATGGTAAATGTATGTTTGATGGGTGAGTGGGGATGTGTGGGTGTGAGTGGTTGAGGGATGAGTACTTGAGTGGATGGATGTGTGTGGCGGATCGGTGTCTGGTTGGGGGATGTTTGTGTGTGTGTGGGTGGGAAGATGTGTGTGGGTGGGGGATGTATGTGGGGGGAGGTATATGTGGGTGGTGGGGTGTGTGTTGGTAGGAGGTGTGTGAGTACGGATGGGGGATGTGTTGTTGGGTGGGGATGTGTGTGTGGGGGATGTGTGTGTGTGGGTAGGCGTGGGGTGTGTGGGTTGGCGGGGATATGTGTGGGTGGGGATGTGTGGTTAAGGGATGTGTGGTTAAGGGATGTGTGATTGGGGAATGGGTGGCTGGGGGTGGGTGGGTGGAGGATGTGTGGGTGCGCGAGTGTGTACCTTGCGGGATGGGTGTGGGGAATTGTGTGTGTGTGGGTTCGGGATGTGTGGGTGGGTTTGGGGAGATTGTGTGAGTGGGGATGTGTGCAAGTCAAGGAAATGTGGGTGGGTGCGGGTTTTGTGTGTGGGTAGGCGTAGGGTGTGTGGGTTGGCGGGGATATGTGTGGGTGGGGATGTGTGGTTGGGGGATATGTTTTTGGCAGGGTGGTTGGGGGAGTGTGGGTGGGTGGTGGGGGAGATGTGGGTGGGTGAGTGTTGGTTGGTGGAGGATGTGTGTGGTATGGGGAGATGTTTGTAGGTGGGGATGTGAGTGTGGGTGGTGGCTGGGTGGGTGCATGTATATGTGCCTGGTGGTGTGTGGGTGGGTAGGATGTGTGTGGGGGAGGGTGTGTGTAGGTGGGGGTGAGTGGGATATAGGGATGGGAGGATGGCTGGGGGAATTTATGTGTGCATAGGGGTGTGTGTGTGGTTGAGTGGGGGATGTGTGGGTGGATGAGGAGTGGATGGGTGGGTGAAGGATGTGTCTCATAACATGGTAATATGCATTGCTTATGTTTTCAACATTCTTTTGACAATGTTTTTTTGTTTATCCCAGTGTGATTTTATTATGCACTCTTGATGAACGAATGATGAGCGATTGGAAGGGCTGAATGTAAGACGGGCCTGCGTGCCCAATTTGTTACCCTTTGAAAATAAAGTCCGTTCGTGTATTCGTTCGTTCGTTCGTTCGTTCTCTCTGTCTGTCTGTCTTTATAACAGTCTATCTGTCTGTCTGTCCATTTATTCATTTATCAAAAGGTGTATGTCTGTCCATCTGTATGTCGGTTTGTCTGTCTGGCCATCCATGTATTCATTTATCAAAATATTTAAATGTCTGTCTGTCTATATATCTGTCTCTCTGTCTGTCCATTTATTTATTTATTTATTTATTTATTTATTTATTTATCAAAATATATGTCTGTCTTTCACCATCTCATCATCATCCACTTTTGCCGTCAACCGTTGTAGGGAGGAACAATGTGTGTTCCAGAACCCGATGAACGGGACAGGATAGTATCATCCCGTGTACAATGTCTTTGATGTCTCCAATCCATTTTCTTCTCGGGCGTCCTCTTGCTCTCGTATCAGAGCTTCTTTGATGTAGGTTCAGTGCTGGTAGTTTATTGTGTTGCATTCTAAGGAGATGGCCGAACCATTTGATCTTCTGTCTTTCACTATATGTGACACAAGGTGTTGATCCCACTGTCTGTCTGATAACCTCGGTGTTGGATTGTTAAGTTGGTAGCCCTTCTTAGACATCGAACGCCACAGGTGTTGATTTGGATAATGTTGTAGTGTGACACTGATATGATAGGGTTGATTTGAATATGCTATTTCTGATCCCTTGTTTTGCTCAATGTGCTATTTATTATCTGTTGTTTTGCTGAATAAGCTATATATTGTCTGTCGTTTGGCTGAATATGTTATGTATTATCTGTTGTTTTGCTAAATATGCAATTTATTATCTGTTGTTTTGCTGAATATGCTATTTATTATCTGTCGTTTTGCTTAATATGATATATATTATCTGTCTTTTTTGCTGAATTAGCTATTTATTATCTGTAGTGTTGCAGAATACGCTATTTATTATCTGCTGTTTTTCTGACATAGGTATATTTAGATGTTTCAGCATTATTTTCAGTTGATAAATAAAGGCCCTTGATTTTTGACATCTGATTTCGATTTATCTATCTATTTTGCCAACCACTGTGATCATACTTCCTAGATATTTAAATTCTTTAACTTACTCAGTTGTGTGCTATTTATCAGTATATTTAGTGGACCTGCTGATATATGTGGCTAAGGGCTTGCGAACGCGGTTTGTGAGTCCGTATACCCGGGTTCGAAACACAGCGGTGCTGGTATTTTCGAAAAAGGTATAGAAGCCGGTCGTTCAGAAAGCTATGGCAAACTACTGAACGTAAAATTTGCCCAGGAATCACGAACAGCGAAAATGCTGGTGGTGACTGCTACGTCCTGTGAAGGACATGCAAATAATTTTTTTTTTTTTTAGTGCACCAGGAGTTCTGCTAACCTTCATCACTTTAGTTTTGCTTGTGTTTATTGTATTGTACCTGCTGCATGTTGAAATCAGCTTATTTATATGCTTTTGCAGTCTGTTCTCGTCGCTGTAAAACAGGCATCGATCGATTGGATCGGTTATTTCGTCTAATTTAAAGAGTGCGATAATTTCTGAATCACATTTTCCACGGCTTGCTTCTTTGAATATTCGTCTGTATAGATCTTAAGTAGTAGGAACAGAGCACAATCGCTGTCTCACTCCTGTAATGACTGCTAACTTTCTTGATTACATCCCTGTATTATTACATATTACACACCGCATGGCTCACGTGATACATGTCTAGATCTAGTAATTGTCTTTTTTTTACTGCGCTCGCTCGCTTTTTAACTCCAGTGTAGACCACACACACTACTGCTAATAGTGTTGGACTGAATTTTGAGTGTGGATTAGCTTTACCTATTAACAGTGTCCCTAGCCACCCGGCGAACCCACTCCGACTTCAGAGGTAATTGTAATTTACGTCTTATAGTCAAGGACGATAGGTCAACATTTTAGTCCGACTATCCGGTGTAGGCCTGTTTCCCTGGTCAAGGTTTTACACGACTTTCTCCGTAATCCCGTATACTCTCGTGAGTAACGTGACGTGCGCGAGAATCGGTAGCGGTTCTCTTCGTGTCGGTAACTTATGGGGTATGTGAGCCGGTCGCTCAGAAAGCAATGGCAAACTACTAAACATAATCTTATCCCCAACAAATCATAAACACACAACACTATTGGGGTTGACTGCGACGTCTTGTTCGAATTCGCTTTGACTGTATTTACCTGAAGCCTCCTATAACTGATGATTTCTTATGTTACCTTTCTGTTTCTTATTTTCCTGTGTACTGAATTCGTTTATTTTATTATAACAGGTCTTTGATCAGTATCAATGTCTATGTTTCGGAGTGCACAAGAATTGATGATTAGTCTTCTTTCAATTATCATAAGTAGAGTAAAAATCACTTTGAGATCATGAGGTCAGCATGGCTGAATGAATAAGAACGTGTGTTCTTAAACATCCTGTGCGCTGATGCCGAGGTAAGCGGTTCAACCCCTACACCTGACAATTGTACTAAAATGTTGACCTCTGGTTCTTGATCGGGGACGTAAAGTACAAGTACTTCTGAAGTCGGGGTCAGTTCGCCGGATGGCGAGGGACACTGTTAATAGAGAAAGTTAATTATCACTCAAAATTAAGACTAGTGCTACTAGAAGTGGTGTTTAGACTACGCTTGAGTTCAAAGCGAGCCAGCGCAAAAGAAAAAAATAATATGAGATTCTCGATCTGGTTGTTCCATTTATACCATGCTTTGTGTGACCACAACGATGATGGAGAACTTTTTTGTTAAAACGGGTGACACCAAAATGTGACATAGAAATAGAAGGGAAAATTCTTAACCAAGTGAACACTTTCAAATACCTGGGGCAATTATAACATCAGATGGAAGATTACAACAGAGATTATGAGCAGAATTGGGCAGGCAAAAGCCGCATTTCAGAAAATGAAGAGTATCTTTTGCAATACGTCACTATCACTGAGTGTAAGAAAGAGAGTGCTGAAATGCTATGTGGAACCAGTTTTCCTGTATGGCAGTGAATCTTGGAATGTAAATGAACAAATTAGGAAGAACTTAGAAGCAACAGAGATGTGGTTTTGGAGATTAATGCTGCGAATTCCTTGGACTGCCAGAGTAACTAACAACGATTGTCTGAAAGAGGCAATTGAAACTAGAACACTATATACAACAATAAGAAAGAGACAAACAGCTTTCTTTGGTCATGTGATAAGAAAAGAAACATTGGAGAGCATCGTGACAACTGGAAAGATCAAGGGGAAGAGAGGCAGAGGTAGACCAAGAGAAGTGATGCTAGATGGATTGAGACGGTGGCATAGATATACATCAGCAGCAGAGTTGATCCAGACCACGAAAGACCGAGATCTGTGGAGAACCATGAACGGCCACGCCAGCTGGCAAGGCACTTGATGATGATGATGAATTCTTGTTCGGAGCATATGTTAAGGAGGTGTTCACTATTGCTATTACATTCAGTCTCTATGTCGCAGAATGGTTCCATGCAATAATCCCACGGTGTTCTTGTATCTATTCGTCCGTTGAAATCACCTATCACAATAAATTCTTGTTTCCATTAACAATTTTTAACGTGTCTGTAAGATTATCGAAGTATTCGTATTTGTCCTCTTGGCTGTAAGTTTTATTACATGGGCATTATTAATGTATGATTGTTGTTGTTTTACAGCCTTCTTTAATCTGTATTAATGTTGGTTTTGTTTCTGATATAAATTCAGATTTGATTATAATGCTTTGCACTTTTCAGGATGTAGTTTTAAACCCACTCAATTGATTAGCCTTTGCTCGCTGATCGATACCACTTCACATCAGAACGTAATTTGCATGTATTCTTTTGTGTATTTTTGAAATGTTTCCGTCTGTCGTTTTATCCATATGTCTGTCCCTAAGCCTCTTCACCACAAAGCGGCATTCGATGACTGATATAGGCCAAATGTCAGGGCGGAAGAATTTACTTCCCTGTAAATGTCTGTCTGTCTGTCTGTCTGTCTGTCTGTCTGTCTGTCTGTCTGTCTGTCTGTCTACCCCATCTGGTGTTGACAGTCTAATACTATGGGTAAGTAAAATTAGATTCTTTGACTGCCTGTTTGTCTATCTGTATCTGTCTGTCACTCTGTCTATCCATCTGTGTGTGTCTCTATATGTTTATCACTATGTCTGTCTATCTGTCTATATGTCTGTAACTCTATCTGTGTTCATTTATATGACTGTCTGCCTTTCATTATATTTATACATGTGTCTATTTGTTAATTTGTCTTCTCCCTGTCTTTCACTCTTTCTTAAAGTCGTCGCTTCAAAGTCGACAGGGTCGACTTCATTGCACCGGGATTTATCCCATATGGCTCAGTCTCTTTCCGCAACGCAGAACAAAGCACGAACTCTGTAGCTCCAGAGACGACCCCGCAGGAATCTCCTAGAACATGCACTTGTGAACCGAAGGACGCGGCCCGGAATCCAAACCACAACCTTTTGAGCCCAAGTCAGACGGCTTGACCACATATATATATCCGTCTAGTCAGTTGGATGATTCCAAGAAGAAGCTGTAGGAGTGTGACCAGAAAGAGGATGGCCACATGCCATTGCAGAGACCTTGAGCAGGAACGTGCTTGAGGCGATGGAACTGGTCAAGAAAGAAAACTCTAGTTCTCGGGTCGCGATAAGACGATGTTAAGTAGAATGGTTTCTGTATCTTGATCTGTCAAGACAAGGTCAAATGGAAGTGAATTTGCAATCATATCTCATTGTGAGTGAACTATAACACGCGAGAGCTCAGCAATGGGGGTGTCTGCTCTAAGCTAGCTTTACCTGTATCTTTTATTAGTGTCAATCGTATCATCAGTTTAATGGTTAGGACGTTACGATGACAATGGGATTAGCGTAGTCGGGTGAGAGACAGTTGCCTGCACAGGGCTTTCGCAACGCTTGGGAAAGACTGATCACCTGTTCCCCCTGCACTCCGGCTTTAAGATCTGATGGTCCAGGCCTCCACGACAGGCTCCTGACATGAGACTGGTGTAGGGTTTGTTTACTTAACATTATCGGGTTTCTAAGATGAGTTAGCCAGTCTCTCTGGCTGAGGAGCTACAACACTTTCTCTCTGTAATCCCGTATATCACGCAGAGTCTCGTAGCGGAGCGAGAGCTGAGGCGGTTCGACCCCCGCTCGTGACTTACGGGATACTGAGCAGGCCGCTCAGAAAGCAATGGCAAACTACTGAGCGTAATCTTGCCAAGAGATCAACAGACAGCTGAAAGATGCTGCTGTTGACAGCGATGTCCTGTAAAGGATATGCGAATTTAAAAAAGAAAAAAAAAAGATGAGTTAAACATGCCAGACCTGGTTATTCATCAACCATATTGGTATGTGGTTTCTGAACACCGCACCTAGAGTAGCTCTAGTTCAGTGGTTCTCAAGCCGGTGGGGAATTCCCCCCCCCCTAGGGGGGAATTTTAGGGTTTCCAGGGGGGGGGGGGAATTTTAGGGTTTCCAGGGGGGGGGGGTGGAATTAAGATTATTTCTAGACTGCGTGAATACAAGAACCGATTACTTGATATTGTTTTTCCCTTCATACTTTACAGTTCTGTACGTATCACCCATCTGAAATTCATTTTATAACGTAAGTAGATCCGCAAATCTCATTTTATGTAGATGTCTAGACTTGTTTTAGTATGTGCTATTAAATTTAGCTTCAATTATTACCTATACTGTGTAGGGGCAGGGGGAATTTTTAGGGAGGAAATACGAAAGGGGGGAATGACGTTCTAAAAATATGGTGAAGGGGGGCACGTGCCACAAAAGATTGAGAACCACTGCTCTAGTAGTTGAAACTACAAGTCTAAAGCCAGTCTTTACGGGACGTTACAATTAACCCTGAGCATTTATAGCAAATTTTACGTTAAGTAGTTTGCAAAGGCGCTACCGACGCGGTTCGTAGTTCCGTTTACCTGCGTTCGAAACACAGCTGCGACTATCTGGCAACAGACCATGTCGCGCTGGGTTTTAACGTGTTGGTAAGGGAGCCGGTCGTTCAGAATGCAATCGCAAACTACTGAACGTAAATTTGCCAAGACATTAAGAACAGCGGTGCTGGTGTTGACAGCGATGTCCTGTAAATAGGATATGCAAGACAAATAAAGTTTGTAATTAGACCGCCTTGCGTTGGTTTTTAATAAAACGGTATGAGTTCCGGTCGTTCCGAAGGCAATCGCAAACTACTGAACGTAAACTTGCCAAGAAACTACAAACAGCCAAAACATGCTGGGGTTGACTGCAACGTCATGTCAAGGATAAGCAGCTAACTTTAACAGTTCTCAATAGTCCTTAAAAAGACAACGTCTGATATTAACGAAATAAACGCAAAACGTTTCACAAACCACAGACGTCGATTACTCCAGATTAAATAATATATATGTATATACAGCACTTGAGTATTCATACATGCCATTTATGGTAACAGCAGCACAGTAGAACCGGGGCTAACACGTCTGATTGTCTGAATGACGGTCAAGTGTTTGAATCCTTATTGAGCCGGATGTTTACAAATCTACCTGGGCTCTCAGCTCGACCAATATAACATAGGTACCAGGGCGTGTCGTGGGAAGCAAAGACGACGGGTGTCATCTCGATCACACATCGATTGCCGATCGGTCTTTAAACATATGGAGATAGAACCATATACCAACAGGCCTCGAAGAGTGTAAAGGTGTATTCTAGTGCATTACGAACAGCACATACAGGCTAGGGTTGATTGCGACGTCTTGTAATAGGTCATTCTGTATTTGTGAACACGTATTTCCGTGGCCAAAGGCTTGCGAACCCGGTTCGTGAGCCGCTTACCAGGCGTTCGAAACGCAGCCGCGACCGATTTGTGCAGCAGACCGTGTCGTGTTGTGTTATAACGTGTTAGAATGGGAGCCGGTCGCTCAGAAAGCAATGGCAAACTACTGAATGTAAAATTTACTTAGTACATCAACAGCAGACCGTGTCGTGTTGTGTTATAACGTGTTAGAATGGGAGCCGGTCGCTCAGAAAGCAATGGCAAACTACTGAATGTAAAATTTACTTAGTACATCAACAGCAGACCGTGTCGTGTTGTGTTATAACGTGTTAGAATGGGAGCCGGTCGCTCAGAAAGCAATGGCAAACTACTGAATGTAAAATTTACTTAGTACATCAACAGCAGACCGTGTCGTGTTGTGTTATAACGTGTTAGAATGGGAGCCGGTCGCTCAGAAAGCAATGGCAAACTACTGAACGTAAAATTTACTTAGTACATCAACAGCAGCTGAGAAATGCTAGTGTTGACTGCAACGTCCTGCAAGGGATATGCAACATTTAAAAAAACATTTCCAATGAACAGACATACAAACTAACGAGCAAGTTCTTCAAGAAACACATGAAAACCGTAAATTGATTAGAGAAATTAGACGGGGAATTCTGATATTTTATATAAAATATATTTTATATATTTTCTTTTGTGAATCGACGTGTGATGCGATGCTCAGTTATATGCGAGTCAGACTTTACCCTAATGTTACCAGTAATGAGACGATATGTTCTTCCAACACTCGTGCTTGTGAAAAGGCGACATTTTGTTTGCATAAACTAATAGTAAATAAATGAATCCATGAGGTAGTATGTCGATTTGTTAGCTAAAGGAGGATGAAAAATATTTATTAACAACACACGAACGTCCTCGGTCAACTGAGGCAATTTGTGAAGCTTTCAAATAATTTAATTATATGCACCTCAGCTAGACTTGTACAATGACGCCAAAGGTTAATAAAAAGTCGGGGCTGGGGAGAAATCATCGCCGAGGCACATGGACTTGACAATCAAATTAGGAGATTGTGTTGTAGGAAGTTGGGTGAAATGTTATAATTATTCCGCTAGGTTGGGGAAGTAGTTTTCTGTTATCAATATCAAATGCCTCTTATTCGAATTAAATACAATGAACCCGAGACCAGGGAAAAGGTTTCGAATTGAGGGTAATGCTTTCTTGGCCAGTGGGACAGAGTTTGGGCTGAGCAACTTTTACCTTGATTGTCCTAAACTTCAAATCGGTATCTTTATTTTTATGCAATGTTTATGTAATCAGTTTAAAAAGTTAGTTGCATATCCTTTACTGGATGTAGCAGTCAACCCCAGCATTATTTGGCTGTTCGTGATTCCTAGCCATTGCTTTTCTGAACGACCGACACCCATACCATTTCATAAAAACAAAACAGCTTATGGCGGTCTGCTGCCAGATCGCCCACAGCTGTGTTTCGAACACGGGTATTCAGGATTACGAACTGCGACCGTAAGACCTTGGCCACGGAGCAATTCAGTAATCAGTACGCTGATGTCAAAAATTGATAACATAACCCGCTGCTAAATTACCACAGATAGGACATATGTTGTAGTTAAACAGTCTGGAACAGGATGCTAAACCATGTGATTTAATAACACCGAAACTGTTACTGATAAATGCGATCTTTACATGTTACACGTAAATGAGATTCCTGAGAAGAATACTCAATGTATCAAGAAGAGATAAGATCAGAAATGAAGAAATCAGGGCTAAAGTGGGGGTTACAGCTGCACTAGATTTTATTATAAAGCAGCAAGTCAAATGGTTTGGCCATGCAAGTAGGTTACCAACTAACAGTATACCATAACAAGCAATGATGTACAGACCAGATGGAAACAGAGGAAGAAGCCGACCACGTCAACGATGGACGCAGGGAATAGCAGAGTCCATGGGAATATCGATATATGAAGCCCATAAGCGGGCACTCTCCCGATGTTTATATTTCACCTCGACACCGCAAGGTACAAGAGGAACATGATGAGATGATATGAGACATGTTACTCGTGAGTAAGCTATTAAACTTATCAATCCTGAACTGAAGCATGCCTTCAGTTAGACTGTCCATGAAATCATGAACCCAATTAGCAGTTATGGATCTCCTCGTGATGAAGATTCCCTGTCCTTTGTGCCAGTCTCGTTTGTTATCTGTATTTGTTAGTCTGGAGCTTCATTGCGTGTTGCTTTGTGCAGTGACCTCACTCCACATTCAGCGTCTGTAGAGCAACATAATACTTCATAAGCTCTACTACGTGGTAAACACGTGCACATTATGAATTACTCAGTTTCACATATGAATCCTTTAATATTTTAATTAGGCATGTTGTTTATGCGTGGATAATGCATTCCTACATTAACTGATACAGCCCTGGAATGTATGCATGCACGTGTTATTTTCTCACAGAAAAAATAAAAATGTACGTTCTAATTTTATTACACTTCAGGTACGAACGACATAGGCAAGACAAAGTTTCTACAAACAAATCAGAGCATAGAACCACTGGGATAATAATGACCAAACATAAATGAAAAAGAAACGTACATGTTTAACACACATATACTGCTTTAAAAACTTGCAATAGTACCTCGAACAGCTGCTCGGGACACCACGGGATGAGGACTGACATAATAGCAACATAAATATTCCTAGACACTTTTATAGCGCAGTGTACTATATTTAGAGATCATTGGTGACGATCAGCTTTACCAGTCAACGCAGAACCAGGACCAGATTGCATTCCAGCTGAATTAACTCAAGCTGTTCACATGGTAGGGGTGGTAGATTACATAAGCGTCTTTCTGTTGTCCATATTGTATGGCGTTGGTGATCATGTCTGTCCACAGCCTTTTGTTTCGTGTACTGACAATCTTCATATAGTCCATGCTCTGTGGCTTTGGTGATCATGTCTGTTCCCAGTGTTCTGTTTCGTGTACTACCAATCTTCTTTTAGTCCATGCCGTGTGGCGTCGGTGATCATGTTTATAAACAGCCTTCTGTCTCGTGCACTGCCAATCTTCTTGTAGTCCACGCCGTGTGGTGTTGGTTCACGGCTATCTGTGTCATGTACTCCATTATGATACTGATGTTCCTCCATAGCATGATGTAAAACTGTCCAACAAGTGCAATATTAGTCTCTCCCTGCCTCTCCTCATATCATGCTTTCCCGTTGTAACGATGTACATCACCTTCCCCTTATCTCGACATGCCCACAGAATGCGAACTTTCTTCTTCTGTTGTGTGAATTAAATTATTTCAACAGATCGTTACTATTCTTTATATCAGTCCACTGTGTTCGCTGAATATATTGTATAGACATGATATGCGAGATAACTGAAACGAAGGAAGTTGCCATTCATTTTCGATTTTGCACTGACCATCCTGGTCATTGACTATGGCCATTATCTCTATAAAGAAATCCTCTGTTTCCGTCCTGAATCTTGAGATCAAAATTAAAATTTAAAAATCAACTATGTGTCGACTTCTCCCCAGATCCATCCACCGCCTGCTCGCATGATATAACTAAACGCGTACTCATCCGTGCCCAACAATGACAGGGGATTCCATTCTCCCTCCCCCAATCAAAAAATCCATTCTTGACTAAATCCGAAAGATGGGAGTCTTCGTGGCGAAATGATTAAGTCGCATGCATCGCGATCTGAAGGTTATCAGTTCGTTTTAGAACTAAATTATTAAATCTACATGTGCAAATGTCTTTTCGGAGGTCGTCACTGGAGCTACGAAGTTCGTTCTCTGTGCATTGCTCTCAGCAGCCGGCTCTGGAAATGAGACAAATCCACATAGTGATACAACCCAGTGCAGTGATGTCGACCCACTTGTTTTTAAACTGTTTTTTTTTTTTAAATTTAAAATATGAAACATGTGAAGAACTGATGAATTCATTTAATGTTCCCATATGGGAAAAGCGGAGACCAGTAGCAATTGGACATAATATGGAGAGATATCACTTTGGAAGTACAATGGACTAGTTAACTTAGTCAAGAACCGACATTACAAAACTCTGAATATTTCCTTATGCTATCTGTCCCAATCTTCAACAAACAGCGAAGAGTCCCAATACTAATCGTACTAGTTGCGGTCTGATTATTTGTCCGTCTAGTCGTTCCTTAGAGTAGTGAGTGTCGGCTGGATTCGGTGGTTACTCCTCTCCAGCTCATGATAATGTTTTTGGTTCTTTCGCACTATTCAAATGATTCCGAAAGGCCATGAGCACATCTGCCGTGCCGTGATAGTACTCCACCCAACAGTGCAGTACCAGCCAACCTGTCCTCTTGTACATTTCCCTACACTCCAGTAATCCCTGGGGGTAAGATCCAATGGATGCTCCCTTTGTGTGATTTAGCAAATGAAGCCTGTCACTCTGCACGAACCAAGCCTTGTCTTCACCCTTCTCTTCATGCTATGCGAGTGCGCACACTGAAAATACGTTGTGCACAATATTACAGAAAACACTACGTTTCATTGTCTACATCAGCTTGAACAATCACACCTGGGGTTGAAAACAAATTCATGCTGTTGTGATGCCATCGTGACACCACCAGGACTTTTCCAGCTGATCAAAGATTTTAACCGACACTGATCAACGATAACAACCAACACAGATCAGAGATTACAACCAACACTGTTTATGTTGTATGTGGACCAACAATGGAATACTTTTCGATCGTTGAACTAGGAAACAGCTGTTGACATATTTCAGCCTTTGGATTGAGGGAGCATTATCAGCTTATGCAAAAGGTTTTACCGTAATAATCAGTTTCACGTAAGAACAAACAGATGCCTTTCAGCGAGGCTTAACATCATTTCTGGAGTAACTCGAGGCTCAATTCTTCCTTTGATTTAGATAGATCTGTATGCAAAGCGACCTTGATTTAGGGATAGTGACAGCAGTTACGCAATCTTGACATAAGTGGCTCAAAGTCAGTCGCAGGCTTATGTAGGTTCTTATCGCTTTGCGTTGATTTTCACAATGGTGTAAGTGTCGTCTGTTTTTGAAATCTACCGAACGTAAAATTGTCTAGAACATTACAAACGGCTAATAACTGCTGGGGGTGACTGTGACGCCATGTAAAGGACATGTAACTATCTTTTTTTTTTCTTTCAAATATGCAAATCAGCTATTACTAATGAAAGCAACGTCATCATAATCGAGCGTGAACAGTAAAAAAGCAGGAAGTGTGGGGCAGTTATGTAAAAAAAAAACAGTAACAAAATATACAGAAGATATTACGGTAATTAAACCTTCATCAGCAAATAACAGCAATAGAATACGACCAGGCACAAACCGCCATCTCTCCATCAGAAGTGAAAATTGACCCTAGATATTTACATTCGCTGGTTAGTTTTGTTTCCGAGTTCTTTATTTTTATTAACAGGGTTTCTGAATGTCTGTCACCATGTTCTAGGCCAGTGGTTCTCAACCGGTGAGAAATTCCCCCTAGGTGGGAATTTTAGGGTTTCCATGGGGATTGGGGGGGGGGGGGGTGTTAAGATTATTTCAAGATCTCGTTAATACAAGAAACGATTACTTGATATTGCTATTCCCTCCATACTTTACGGTTCTGTACTTCTCGCTCTTCTGAAATTCATTTTTTAACGTTAGTAGACCTGCAAATCACGTTTTATGTAGACGTCTAGACTTGTTCTAGTATGTGTTATTAAAGCTAGCTTCCATTTTTACGTATCCTGTGTAGGGGAGGAAAGGGGGGTGATTTATAGAGAGGAAATACAAATTGGGGGGGGGGGATGACATTCTGAACATATGGTGAAGGGGTGCATGGGCCAAAAAAAAAGGTTGAGAACCACTGATCTAGGCAATGTATTATAAAGTACATAAATCAACACACGTAGTATTGTTTGGTGCTCACAGAAGGAGAGGAAAGAAGTAAAGACAAGAGGACGGACTACATAACATACAATTTTAAAGCTATGGTTACCGACCGGGATTCGAAACTGTCACCTCCAAATGGCGACAGCGCCTGGCTGCAGGAACAAGTGTACTTCACTGCATGACCAACTATAAAGTACAAAAGCAAGGGGTCTTATCATGCGCCCTACAGCGCCTTGGATATATGATCACAGACCCATATTCTTATAAACCAACCGCTACTGGGTGGCTGATGTGGCCTGTATCACACCGGCCGCCTTTACTTCCACAGACAATTCCTGGTACCCATTTTTGGACTGGTGGAAATAGAGGCTAGTGTCAGTTTAAACATCCGCCAGGAATTGGATGTGAACCCAAGATCACCAGGCAGACAGGCGAGTGTCTAACCTCTACTTTTTCACGACTCCCAGTGATATTGTCTGTGGTGGTAATCATAATGTGTGTTTTCTTGATAATCATTTCCAAGCCATTTGAATTGCTTACTTTATGTACATGTTTCTATTAACTATTGGTTATCCTGTATTGTTTCACCCACCAACACTGTACAGTCTGCGTAGCTCAGTTTGAATATTGAGTTTCCTACAGTGATGATGTATGATCGTTGCTACATATGTTTAAGAGATAGTCTCTGGGGACATATGTCACAGTCTCTGTAGACATTTTTGCACAGTCTCTGTAGACATATGCACAAACCACGGGGAAAACCCACACCTTTGTGTCCCACCATTTTTGCTTTATACCGAGATCTGTGAAGAGACGGGAAGACTTGCGTCAGATTGCGTGGCATATAAAGTTGGTTATGTTGATTATTACGAGATGGTTGATGATGATGATTAATGACGACAATGGTGATGATGATGAAGATATGATAATGGTGACGATGGTGATGACGATGATAATGATGCTGATGATAGATGGTTTCAGGTTGCTGTAGATGGTTTCAGGTTGTTGTAGATGCTTCAACGTTTTTGTAGATGGGCTGATGGATTTCTATATCGTTTCAGGTTGTTGTAGATAGTAGCAGGTTTTTGTGGATAGTTTCAGTTTTTTTGTAAATGGTTTCGTGTTGTTATATATGGTTTCAGGTTGGTTTAGATTGTTTCAGATGTTGTAGATGGTTTCATGTCGATGTAGATGGTTTCAGATTGATATGGATAGAAGGTCTCATATTGTTGTAGATGATTTCATGTATTCATAGACAGATAGTTTCAGGTTGTTTTAGATGTATTTAGGTTATTGTAGATAGCGCCAGGTTGCTGTGTATGATTTCAGGTTGTTGTAGATGGTTTCAGGTTGACATAGACAGATAGTAATAGATTGTTGTAGATAGTTATTTTCCGATTGTTGTAGACAGATAGTTTTAAGTTGGTGCAGATAGTTAATTTAGGGTTGTGTAGATAATAAGTTTCAGGTTGTTGTAAATAGTTAATTTCAGGTTGTTGTTGATAGTTAGTTTATGCTTGCCGTAGATAGTTAGTTTCATGATGTTGTAAATAGTAAATGTCAGTTTGCGGCAGATAGTTTCAGGTTGTTGTAGATAGTGCCAGATTGTTGTAGACAGTTTCAAATATTCCGCTTTGGTCAATATTTGTACTATGCCATTTGCCCATCCCACGGGAACACATACTGTTGTGGATATCCAGATGTGACAATGTCTATCTAACTTCTCTAGCGAACTCACATCTGAAGTGGCTCAATCAGCGGAAGGTGAGCAGAGGATCTGGACAACACTCAACGAGTTAAAGGACACTCAGTCATGCTACGACGTTTACCACCTTGATCGGGGCTCATCGTTGGCTAATACAGACGAGACGGAGCATGTGTGGAAATGTCCCTAGTGCATGGTGTTGTTTTCTTGATTTCATATTTCATATCGTGCATGTCGATGTTTTACTAATATCCACCCACCTCCTCTTGTCATGTTATGGCCTAGAAAAGTCCATATTTAGCTCTGGTTCTCGATCCCACAGTGTCCATATTTAGTGCTACCTTTCCGGATTTAGAATCATCGCACAGAAACCACTGCACATTATCACTGCGCACGGAAGTGGAGCAACCATCCCTTCCCCGACTTCCTGTTTTATAATAGATAAGAGAAGTAACGTCTACGGCAGGATATAACAATACACAATGAAAACAGATAGGGATGTGTGGCTCCCGCGAAACAATTAAGAGATATTAAATAAACACAGACATGGTGTATATACATTTCAACGCCCCACATCCGGCAAGCGGAACTCACAGTTTACAAATAGCAATGATAATAATAACAACAACATAACAATAAATTTTAGCATAACATGAATTGAGATTTCGATCGTAGTGATCTTCGTCAAGTACGACACAAACAGCTATAATTAGAAATTAGAAAATTTAATTACAAATTAAAACGTAAACAGAAAAATGTGTTAGTATTAAACGTTGTTAAGCCATGCATATGCTCCGTTTCTGGGAAATTCGGTTGTGAAAAGTGCCAAATAAGTAAATGTGAACCCTAAGATGTGAAAATAATTAAATATTGATATATAGAGGGGAGTCAGCAGAGTTATACAGTTTCATCTATAACAATATTGATTCCACTGGGATAGATGCATACTCAGTCACACGTATCACTGTTCTCATTCGGTAATTACTATACCATATTACGAGAAATATCATTAAGTAACACATCTTTTAAAAGTAACGGTAATTTTATTATGAAGTGCATGGAAGAATATGGGCAGCATAATATGTTATATCAGGACACAAATCGGCTCTGACGCAATACCCTTGCGTAGGGAGCGTGTGGATCATGCATTTTGCGCGTGCGCGATAGCGATTATAAAATGGCTGCCGCACTATCGTCGCACCGTCCAAGAGCAGCGAGGCGTTATTCGGTGTCTTTTTTATGGTCAGATGGTGTGAAGCCTTTTAAAATATATAGCAAACGTTGATGCAGAATGGAGACAGATGATGCAGTGGAAATACCGGTTGGTGTCTGGGTTAAGAAAAAATTCAAGACGCGGGAATCCGCTGGGCAATTTACGATGTCAATCTTTTTGGATATAAAGTGCCCTAAGTTGGTGCATTTCCAGAAAAGGGATGAAACTATTACATGTAAACAAACTGAAGCTTGTTTTCATTGACCTACCATCCCACAGAACTATGTGACTTACTTATTGATTCACCCTCGTAACGTTTTCTACCCAGCTATGCACCGCTTTACGTGACAAACATTTGTCAGCATAAACAGGAAACTCACCTTGGCGGGAGACACTTCGCGAATGACGAAGACGTTGAAAGCGAAGGTAAAACGTGGTTTAGAAACAGAGCACGCAGTTCTATGCAGCCAGTTTGGGAGGGCTGATAAAACGATGGGATAAGTGGATCAATGTTGGTGGAAAATATGTCGAGAAATAAAGGGACAGTGTATCTATAAAAATAAACTAGTTTCAAGTTGTTATCATCTTTAGTTACTTTTCTCCAGCCAATTGTGACTTATTTATTAACTTGCCCTCGTATTACCATTGTCCCTCTACGTGAGGTAAATCTACTCTGATTATACATGATTGGTTTATTTTCACAGATACACACATACATACACACACATTAATAATGGCACATCGACACACAAACGTCGGTATTTTGTTTTTATATAACTTAACACGCACATACACAAGGAGTGTGCAGATACTTAAGTAAACATACGCAGAAAGATAGGCACATATAAAAATAGACACTGACTTTGAGGCGACAAATGCACTCGCTGTCACACGTGATGTTCTGTTCATAAAGTAAGGTTCATACAACTACACACACATACACACATACACTCTCACATACATACACACATATACACAATCATTCACATACAGATACATACATACACACATTCACACTGATATACAAACACATCATAACAAATGGTAACCGTTGCCGTTAAAGCAAATACATAATAACTAGTGTATACAAACAGCATGGATAATTGACGACGAAGATCTAAAAAACAGTCGGCAACAAACTGCCCTGACTGGATGGCATGTAGTTGATGGATGGGCTAGTTAGTTCAACGTCACGGATCTACTCTGGGGATCGATGGGCTCAACACAGCCTTCAGCCCAGGTGTAGCCAGCTCGAATTACCGTGTGTGTGTGGGCTTGACAGGTCATCAAGTCCGCAGGGAAGAGGTCATGACACAGTGTTGACATCATTGACATCAGACCAGTAGGATAACTGCAGGATAAACACATTGATAACAGCTGAATAGACAAACAGACAACAGTAGGATGGACAAGTTGACAACAGCAGGATAGACAAACAGACAACCGTAGGATAGACACATTGACAACAGCAGGATAGACAAACAGATAACAGCAGGATAGACACATTGACAACAGCAGGATAGACAAACAGACAACAGCAGGATAGACAAACAGACAACAGCAATATAGACAAATAAGACAACAGAGGATAGACAAACAGACAACAGAAGTATAGACAAACAGACAACAGTAGGATAGACACATTGACAACAGCAGAATAGGCAAACAGACAACAGCAGTATATACACATTGACAATAGCAGTACAGACACATAGACAACAGTAGGATAGACAAGTTGACAACAGTAGTACAGACAAACAGACAGAACTTCCGATCCTGAGCGTGGAGGATAGGCATTGAAACGGTTAGACCTCAGGAGTGTTTTTGCTCATGGCTACCATTTGTATTCGCATTTTCCTCATATTGGACTGGAAGTGTATGGTTCCGTCGCCCTGCTATTGAGTTGAGTGCGTGGCGCGACACTGTGAGCTATGAATTTCGTGTGAAATGCTTTTACATCTGCTCGAGCTTGTTTGGGGCGTGAACTGCAGGCTTGGAGCATTGGCGGTTGGCTGTGTCGCAAAGTTGACAGGTTTTTGCCTTATGCAGAAATGTGTGGATGCTGGTCTTCTAGTAACTGCCGCTTCCATCAACGATGAGCTGTTTAGTTTAGTTTAGTTTAATCGTTGGATCAACACCACGGCACACGGTTTAACCCATAAGTGCTCCGTTTTCCTCCTAACTCAAACCTGAGTCTGAAGACACTCAGCTCAATGCACGAACTCCGTTGCATCGGCGAGTATCCTGAAATACTTTGGGTATATTTTTAACTCGAAATTTTGCCCGGGCATGCGCCGTTAGGCTACTCTTTTTCGATTTCCAACTGCCAAGGGATTTTTTACGTGCGCAACAATACACACGGGCGTCCAATCTCACTACCCAGAGACCAAGGGGAAATTTTATTACTGGAAGTCCAGGTGGATTTCTTAAATAAATCCCGGTCCTCATCGGGGCCTGAACTCGGGACCTCCAGCACTCGAGACGGACACCATACCTCGAGACCACTCAGCCCCCCAACGATGAACTGTATTTTCGTGGAGGAATTTTTGTGTTGGCATTCTGGCGACGACATTATGTACAGTGAAATGCTTTTACATCTGTCCGTGGTTGTTTGTGGCGTGAAATGCATTTTCGGAAAAAATGGCGTAGCTGGCTCAGGGTTGCCATTTTTCTTTGACAGAAAATATCTAGAAACGGAACAAACAAAATCTAGAAATATCTAGACTGTGTAGGTGATCATCTAGAAAAAACACCCGGAAGGGAAAATGACTGCCGCTTCCATCAAAGATAAACTGTATGTTTCGTGGAGAATTCCTGTGTTAACATTCTGGCGGCTGCATTATGCACAGGTAAATGCTTTTCACTATCTGTCCGCGGTTATTTGCGGCGTAAACTGTATGTTCGGGAAAAATGGCGAGGCTAGCTTTGTCGCAAAACGGACTGGTTTTGCCTTATGCAGTAATGTGTGGCTGCTAGTTTTCTGGGGACTGCCGCTTAAATCGAAGATGAATTGTATTTTTCGTGGAGGTCTTTTGTGTTGACATTCTGGCGGCGGCATTATGTACAGTGTACATGTGCGGGCTGTTGATTGTCGAGACACCTGTCTTTTCCACTTTTCACATGGGGCAGTGAGGAGCATTTTATGTTATATTCACTTGCACAGGAACGGAGCATAATGGGGACGACTCGTTGCTGTGAAGTTGGAACCGTGACTAACTAACTAACAAGTCCAACAGACAACAGCAGGATAGACAAACAGACAACAGTAGTATAGACACACAGACAAGAGTAGGATAGACGAACAGACAACAGTAGTATAGACAAACAGACAACAGTAGGATAGACAAACAGACAACAGTAGTATAGACAAACAGACAACAGTAGTATAGACAAACAGACAACAGTAGGATAGACAAGTTGACACAACAGTAGGATATACAAAAAGACAACAGCAGGTAGACAAACAGACAACAGCAGGATAGATAAACAGATAATAGCAGGATAGACAAGTTGACAAAAGCAGGATAGATAAACAGACAACAGCAGGATAGATAAACAGACAACAGCGGGATAGACACTCTGATAAACAGAGAAGTGAATTTGTTGAGAGATGGATGGATAAACTATAATGCAGGTCAGGAAACGTACACTTGTTTGGTGTATAGATGATGGTGAATAGATAGGTGAATATAATTCCTGATTGATCGATCGAACGACTGATCTACCGACGGACAAACAGACATAAAGACATGCAGGCATGTGGGCAGGCAGGTAGACAAACAGACAGACGGACAAACGGGTAGGTAGGTAAATAGGAAGGTAGGCTGGTAGGTAGGTAGATAGGTAGGTAGGTAGGTAGGTAGGTAGGTAGGTAGGTAGGTAGGTAGGTAGGAAGGAAGGAAGGAAGGAAGGAAGGAAGGAAGGAAGGAAGACAGACATGTAGTTAAAGTAAGCGGGCAAGTAAATGAGTAAATTGCTGGGACGGTCGGTTTGTTGGTAGGCCAATTAGTATTTAGAAACGAACGAACGAAAGAACAAACTTTATTTTCGAAGGGTCACAAATTCGGCACGTAGGCCGTCTTACATTCGGCCCTTCCAATCACTCATTCTTCGCATATCAGTTATCTGTTGTGTGTGTTTCATTCCCAAAGGGAAACAAAATAGGTAGATAAATACACCGGGAGAGAGGTAGGTGTAGGTAGGTAAGTGGTTGGAGAAGTATGTAGGTAGATAGGTAGGTAGGTAGAATGGTAGGAAGGCATGTAGGTAGATAGGTACGCAGGATGGTAGACTAGTAGATGAATGGATGGATGGATGCGTGAGTGGATGAGTGGGTGGATGGATAAATGGATGGGTGGGTGTATAGGTGGGTAGGTGGGTAGGTAGGTGGGTGGGTGGATGGATGGATGGATGGACGGACGGACGGACGGGTGGGTGGATAGATGGATAAATGGATGGATGGGTGAGTGGATGGATGGATGGATGGGTTAGGTAATTAGATGGGTGTATGTATAGCTGTAGGTAATTACATATGCAAGGTGTCAGTTGGTTGGATGGTGGCGTAGGTTGGAAGGATGAATATATTTTCACAATGGACTTACGAACAGGCTAGGGAAATATCAATAGGACAGATCTACTATTGTACAAGCCTACATTCACCCAGGCATGAACAACGTGTACTGCCCTAAACCAGATTTAATACTAGACTACAACCTGTGACACTGCAACCGTGATTACGTGTACTCTCACGTCCTACGTTGATTAGTATTCATTGAGCATCCACTCAATACAAGCGATTCACACCAAGCCTTGACTCCATGTGGCTGGCTCGACACATTTTCAAATATTTGGGGCGACGGTAACATCAGATGGCAAACGCGTGATATATATTAAAAGTGCAATAGGCCAAGTAAAAGCAGAGTATATCTCGTTCATTGAATTTCAGAAAGTGAGTAATGAAATGTTATATTGAACGCGTTTTGCCTTATGGGAATGTATGCACCACAAAGAATGAGAAGTAGAATCGGTAAGGTTTATTAGAACAACTAACAAACACACCGATACGTTGGTTGGTTGATTGGTTGGTTGGTTGGTTGGTTGGTTACTTGGTCGCTTGGTTGGTTGGTTGGTTAGTTGGTTAATTGGTTGGTTGGTTGATTGATTGGTTGGTTGGTTGGTTAGTTGGTTAGTTGGTTGGTTCGTTGGTTCGTTGGTTAGTTAGTTGGTTGTTTGATTTGTTGGTTGGTTGGTTGATTAGTTGGTTGGTTGGTTTATTGATTGGTCGCTTGGTTGGTTGGTTGGTTAGTTGGTTAGTTGGTTGGTTGGTAGATTGATTGGGTGGTTGGTTGGTTAGTTAGTTAGTTTGGTTGTTAGTTAGTTAGTTAGATAGTTAGTTAGTTAGTTAGTTAGTTTGTTAGTTAGTTAGTTAGTTAGTTAGTTAGTTATTTAGTTAGTTAGTTAGTTAGTTAGTTAGTTAGTTAGTTACTGGTTGGTTTGTTGGTTAATTGGTTGGTTTGTTGATTGATTGGTTGGTTGGTTAGTTGGTTAGTTGGTTCGTTGGTTGGTTCGTTGGTTAGTTGGTTGGTTGGTTGGTTGGTTGATTAGTTGGTGGGTTGGTTTGTTGATTGGTCGCTTGGTTGGATGTTTGGTTAGTTGGTTAGTTGCTTGGTTGGTAGATTAATTGGGTGGTTGGTTGGTTAGTTAGTTAGTTTGGTAGTTAGTTAGTTAGTTAGTTAGTTAGTTAGTTAGTTAGTTAGTTAGTTAGTTAGTTAGTTAGTTAGTTAGTTAATGGTTGGTTGGCTGTTTGGTTGGTTGGTTGGCAGTTTGGTTGGTCGGTCGGTCGGTCGGTCGGTCGGTCGGTCGGTTGGTCGGTCGGTCGGTCAATCAGTCAGTCAGTCAGTCAGTCAGTCAGTCAGTCAGTCAGTCAGTCAGTCGACAGATCATCCTCATTACACATCGAACTATTCAGTGAATAAGTGTTCGGATCCCCTCCTGAGTAAATCCCGCAGCGTCTATCGGCTCACGACACCAGTTTTGTAAGCCACATGTTGATAATATCTTCTGCGTTCATCCGGAGAATTTTTTCGGACTTGATTGCTTTGTGCCTGTTTACAGCAGATGTGCGTTCTTGCGCCGTTAGGCGACATATCCGACTTCTCTTGGTAGTTGTTGACCGGGTTAACCTTTTCATGTGATGATAATAATAATGTTGTCTTCTCGTCCGGAAAGAAATTGCAATTTACTGAACGTAACTTTGCCTAGTAAGTCGCGAACAACAAATAAAGGCTGTGGTTGACTGCAACGTTATGTTAAAGGACATTCAATATTTGTGAACACATATTAAAATGAACAGACAGATATTCCCAAGAGCACGCCCTACCAGAAACAAATGAAAACTGTAAACTGATTAGAGAAATTAGACGGGGACAGTCAAAAAGTGTTGAGTACGTTACGAGATGAAATAAATTGGGGAACTTCCTGACTACTGGCAAGATTGAGACGAAAAGAAGGATGGGGCGGGAGGGGATGAGAGAGAGAGAGAGAGAGAGAGAGAGAGAGAGAGAGAGAGAGAGAGAGAGAGAGAGAGAGAGAGAGAGTCGATTGTTCTACAGGAATCCACGCACTTAATCGGCGCTGGAAGACTTGCATTGAACGCAGTGGTGACTACATCAACAAATAATATATTTGTTCCTTACTTTTTCAGAATAAAACAAAAAAAATAGTTACATATCCTTCACAGAACATTGCAGCCAACACCAGCATTTTGTGCTGTTGTGATCTCTTGGCAAGTTTACGTTCATTAGTTTGCCATTGCCTTCTGAACGACCGGCACCCATACCATTTCGTAAAAAACCAATGCAGGGCAGTTTGCTGCCAAATCGCCCACAGCTGTGTTTTGAACGCGGGTATGCGGGATTACGAACTGCGTACGTAACGACATAGCCATGATCCGGTTTTTCAGAATATATTCACCACAAAAACACATTTAAGGTTTTATTTGAGTCCCCCTCGTACTAGAGTGTCGCCCTTCTTGGTCAGACAGTGATTATTACGCTGCTGAAAGTATAGGGTGTATTTGTAATGACTGTGCAGAGTTTGAAAATATTGCCGGTTCATGTTTTGTATTCACCCTCTGTCAAGTTTATGCAACACAATAGGTAAATACAAAACTTGGACCGGCGATATGTTCAAATACTGCACAGTCATTTAAAACACACCCTGTACTAACGTTACGAGGGGTGTAACCCCGACTGACTCAGTCTTTCTCCACAGAGCGGCCAGCCACTTGTCGAGAGCATCGCATGGAGCAAGAACTCCGCAATTCCAGCCTTGACACCCCCCCCCCCCCTCCCCTCACGAATCTCTGGAAAACCTGCCTTCAAGATCTGAACGACATGGTCACAAACACGAACCCAAGATATTCAGAACGCGAGGCCGACGGTTTAACCAGTCGCAAACTGACACTTCCTGTGGTGATGACTGGAACAGAGAATGTAGTTAGTTGCATATCCGTAGCAGTCAACCCCGGCAAGTTTTGGCTCTTTTTGATTTCTTGGCAAGTTTAAGTTCAGTAGTTTACCATTACTTTCTGAACGAACGGCATCCATACTTATTTTATAGAAACCAGCGCAAGGCGGTCAGCTTCCAAAACGTCCGCAGCTCTGTTTCAATCGCGGTATGCGGAATTACGAATTGCGTCCGTAACCCCATAACCACAGAGCAGCCGTGGTAGAGAAACAAACAAGAAAACCGAATGTTCAAAAATATGCAACAAAATTAAAATATTTAAATAACGAATACACAAACAATAGTTTGCTCTATTTATTGCCCGCGTGGCGTGTTAAAACGAAATAGGAGAAGAATCCCCAAATTCTGACAGCCAACTGGTATAAGAAACCCGAAACGGCTCGATTAGAAAGTTAGTTTTTTTCACAGAAGGCCCATAGAGCACAAGACAGCTACCGAATTTCAGAGAGGATTACACTCACTATAGGCACGCTGAATCTGGTGATTATCTTGCCACAATTTGCACTATACTGATGATCTCTCTTGAGACGTATATGATTAATGTGAACACACATAAAAACTTAAACACAAACGTAACAATTGAATCAACAACTCTGGGTTCTATATGATAACACTACAATGGAATCACCAAGGAAAGGGGGGGGGGCGTGTCTGTATGTTAGAGTGACATGATGAATTGACAAACTTCAAAATGAACACTCCAATAAAAACACACATCATAAGAATACTAATTATCAATGTTAGTAATTAATATCTCCCGGAGCTCTTTGGAAAGTTAGAACCAATGTAAAAGCTCTTTCAGAATTAACTTCCGGAAACAATTTGAAATGTCCAGACGTGAGACTATAAAGTTTTCCCACACAACATATTAATCATGACTTTAATTATATTCTAGTTCGTAAATGTATCTAGAGGAATGTCAATGATGCTAAAATTCATGAGCTCACAATGTCCCTGTTCCTAATTTCAAGAGCTGACAATGTCTATTCACTCCTTTTGAGCTCGATGAAAAATTAGACATGAGGGTAGGATTCATAAGTTGTATTTACTAGAGTAGTAAGTGCAACTATTGTTGGCCAGGCCATTATCCAAGAAACTGATAAGTCATTCAGTTGACTTTCATAATACTGAGTTTGCCTTGAAATTGCAGGGCAAATGATATATAATAGAAGTCCGCACTTCGAACAATATAAAGGCGGATCCCTTTCATCTTTTATCGATGATTCAGCTACTTCATGATGACAATATAGAGCCTTTGGATTATGCCCCACTATCAGCCAAACAAAAAGACCACCATTCTTTATTGAGACATGTAACAAACACTTATTCATCTCACAGAAAAATAGAGGAGAAAGAAAGAAAGAGAGAAAGAGAGAGAAAGAGTGAAAGAAAGAGAAAAAGGGAGAGAGAGTTCGAGAGAAAGAGAGAGCAGGAGAGAGAGAGAACAAAAGAAGGAAGGAGAGGGTGATATTACACAGGGACATGCTAGCCAGACTTGCTGGTTGCGACGACATACACCAGCTTTCCCCTTCTCATAACATGCCCAAAGATTATGGCCTATCCTATTCTCATGTGAGTAACAAGTTATCATTGTGAGTTAACTTCTTTATTTTTATAATTTATTTTTTATTTTATTTTAAATCAGCAGTGCTCTTTCCATCCCTCCACAGTGTTCTCGTCATTCTCCGCACACTCCATGCAATTCCTTTCTTGTCCTCTAATTATCGATCATCTGCTTCTTTGCATCAGAATTGGCCCAACCTAGCTCATAAAAATGTGTATCCTCAAGTCACTTATATATATAAACACGATACGGGAGGTAAAAGTGCAGGGTGTGAGTGCAAGAAGAGGTAACTATAGCTGTAGGGAGATAACGTCAGGTGAAGGACGACACAAATTTATGGATAATATTTATGATGGTTGATGGTGTTGATTCAAAACTTCAGGCTGCCTTCTCCCCAGTGTTATCAAACTGGGTTTTATAGAGCCCTGAATGGACTGGTATCCAATAGGGCACAGGACAGATACGATCATTTCTCAAATAAACACAGACCCAGATATTGCCCACATTCCACTGTTACTGTCCGTCGTCCGTTGAGTGGACTTTCGCGTGTTGCAGCTTTTATCCCCAGCCTCCAACTTCATGTGCGATTCACAATTTTCGTGCTAATAAATCACCGCGATGGTAGTTTTGCTTTTATTTATGAGGCGGTTATGTGTTAAATGTTTCTAAAACAGGACTTTAAACTGTATTCTTTGTAACTCCTGACATATTATCAAATATTACTTTCCTTGCATGAATCATTGTTCTCATTTAGGTTTTTATTGTGTGGAGCTTTTTTTTTTACCTTGAGTCGTGAGCTAAGTGTGGGCGAGTGATAATTGATGGATCTCGTTTAGTCTAGCCGTGTTCGTGTTGACTGTTATGTGTATTGCCGCGTGTGTGATTGTGTGCGTACCTGTGAGTGTATGTGAGCTTGTGTGTGTGTGTGTGTGTGTGTGTTTGTGTGTTTGTGTGCGTGCGCTTGTATATCTGTGTATGTGCTTGTGTGCGTGGCTTGTGTACGCCTGCGCGTGTGCTTGTGTGTGTTTGTGAATGTGTTAGTTTATGTGTGTGCTTGTGTAAGTACTTCTATGTGTGTTTGTGCGTGTGGTTGTGTGTGTGTGTGTATGTGTGCTTGTGGGTGCCTTTGAGTGTGCTTGTGTATGTGTGCTTGTGTGTGTGATTGTGCAGGTTTCGCTGTGCGTGTGTGTGTGCTTGTTTGTGTGTGTGCGTGCTTGTGTGTGTGTGTGTGCTTGTTTGTATGTGTGTGCTTGTGTGAGTGCGTGTGTGTGTGTATGTGTGTGTGTGAATGCTTATGAGTGCATGAATAGAGTCCACATGTTTATATACGAGTCATTACGGTGTGTATTGTTGAATGTTGACGTGCCTGGGACCGCTCTGTGGCACAAACTAGCACACTTACCAGCCAACCCCAAGCTCCTGGGCTCGCATTCTCATCGAGGCGGATTTGTTCCATGAACCTGTGTTCAGGAAACGCTTTGATAATTAAAGGCTGCATGCATGTGAGATTTGGACCACAATACCCAGGAGTGCCGATTTTGTATGACCGTATCATCACGTTCCCTATAGTCTCATGTAGTGTGAGGATGGTTCCTTGTTTGTTGTCCATGTTGCCGTACAATAGTTAACGTTAATCATCATCAAGTGCCAAGCCGGCTGGCGTGGGCGTTCATGACTGTCCACAGATTTTAGTTTTCTGGATCAACTCTGCTGTTGATATTCCTCCATGCCACCGTCTCAATCCATCCAGCATCATTTCTCTTTGTCCGCCTCTGCCTCTCTTCCCCTCGATCTTTCCAGTTGTAAATATGTTCTCCAATGCCTCTCTTCTCAACACATGACCAAAATAAGCTCTTTGCCTCTTTCTTTTTGTTGTATATAATATTATATTCTCATTAGCCTCTTTCACGCAGTCCTTGTTAGTTACTTTGGCAGTCCAAGGAATTCGTAATATTCGTCTCAGGAACCACATCTCTGTTGTTTCCAATGTCTTCCTAATTATGTGTGCATTATTAGTTATATTAGTTAACGTTAGAGTTTAGTATTCTAAATTTATTGCTTTGTTTAATTTCTTTTGACTTCCACAATTTTCCCTGGTGCTATAAAAGCTCTGCTTGGCTCTTGTATTCTTATGTCTTCCTTTTCTTCGTTCCTCGTTCGAGAGAAGTGCTTCACACCCAGTTACACACGTTAAAGGTCAGTCAGTGTGTCATACTTCGGCGTGCATGTGTGTATTGTTTGCTTTCTCTAAACATAATACATCCAAGGTCACGGCTCTATCTACCCGTTAGGTAGGTCTTCATAAAGAATAATTTTACCAGGGCATTATCCTGAAGGCCTGCTCTTTGCGATGTCTACTGCGTGAGATTTTTAAGTGCACAACTTGCATGCGGAGCTTCTTGTTTTTCGTCTTTATCCTAGAGATCTAAGCGCCTGATCTCAGTTCCCAAGAGATCAGGGGAAGGGGGCTTGTAGTATCATTATTTGCCTATAATCATTGCAAACAATCTTTACCACTGTTCTGGTAACGAGCCTGTACTTTGCATTCATACTTGTAAATCGTTATTTGTCCCTCAAGTTGTGTCTACGCTGCTACTTAGAAACGTGGATGATTTCGTCTATTGAAGTAAGATTTCAACAACGGAGATCTGGCTACCATTGGCGTGATTAATTCTTATTATCATTGTCATTTCCCTGTGAATTGTTAAACTTAGCTGTTGTGATCTCTCACCCAGTGCGTTAGTTTATTATTAATCTGATTTCCTGTGTGAGGCAGGAGAGAAACGTCATCAGCGAAGTACAGATCATTGAGCTGCTTTGTCAGAGAAGATTAATAGAGGTGACAAAATTCATCACTTCTTCACTCTTGCTTTTATGTCCATCGTCTCTGTTAGGTTTCCCTCTGGAGGACTCTGAACTTCATGCCTCTGTGTGTTGCCTTTACTATATTGCCTCTATTTGTTGCCGTTATTAAATTATTTATGTTCTGTGGAATCCCATTATACATCATGAGTTTACAAACTGAGAGGTTTCACTTTTTAGTCTACAAATACAAGGCGGTGAATTCCACTAGAAGATTTGCTCTTTTAATATGTGTAGAGTGGCTATCTGGTAAATGCAGGATCTTTGGTCGAAAGTCTGCCTGTTCATCCCTTAGTTGTTTGTCAATTACGTCTCTTAGTATAGTCTCTTCATAATGATCCTGCCTAATATTTTGTTTTCAAGGAACTGACAGTAACACGATACATCTAACGCTCATATTCATGTAGATCCCCTTTCCTTAGCAGTTTCATCTGATGTCCTTCTCTCTTGTCTGTTGGTATTTCGCGAGTATCCCAGATTCTGCAAAATAATTTTTGCAGTAATTATGTTGATGTTTTTATGTCAATTTTTACAGCATCTGTTGAGATACCATCTGGAGCAGCACCGTTCCTAACCTTCAGATGTTTAATAGCTTTACTAATCTCCACTGATTATTTTTAGAAGTCGATATCTAGCTCCACTTCCGCTAACTGAATATCTGGAGAGACTTCAGGGACTGGTCTATTCAGCTGTTGCTCAAAATATTCGGCGCATCTGTTTAAGCGGTGTTTAATGTTAGTGAGAAAGTTTCAATTTCTATTTTAATTAGTCAGTTTGGTTGTTTATATATATATATATATATATATATATATATATATATATATATATATATATATATATATATATATATATATATATATATATATATATATATATATTCCGGCTCCATGGCCGAGGGGTTAGCAGCTTTTTCCGCTAGCCCCGAATACTCTCGTCACGTGACGCGACGAGAATTAGCAGTGGTTCGAATTGCAAAAGTGACTTATGAGAGTATGGAGCCGGTCGCTCAGAAAGTCGTGGCGTGCTGATGAGCGTAATCTAGCCTAGGAATCAACATACAGCTGAAAGATGCTGGTGTTGACCGCAATATCCTGAAACAGGATGGAAACGCGGGGAAAAAAAAATATATATATATGTGTGTGTATGCGTAACCCCGAATTCTCTCGTGGTTGACGTGAGCGCACGAGAATTTGAAGGGGTTCGAGTCGCGCCAGTGACTTACGAGCGTATGGAGCCGGTCGCTCAGAAAGTCGTGGCGTGCTGATGGTCTGTTCCTCTTGGTCTATTCCCTTCGATCTTGCCAGTTGTCACTAAGTTCTCCAATCCATTTCTTCTCATAACGTGTCCAAAATTATTGACTGTCTACGTCTAATTTCTCTAATCAATTTACGAGTTTCATTTGTCTTCTGTAGTACTTGGTCATTGGTTTTTCTATCTGTCCATGGTATTCTTTGCATTTTCCTCAGCAACCACATTTCTGCAGCCATCAGATGTTTTTCAGCTTGACTGCTCATTGTCCAAGTTTCACATCCATATAAAAGAACAGGCTCTATGTATCCCCTCAACACTCTTTTTCTCGTTTCAATTGACATCTTTTTATTGGTCAGAATGTTTTTCATCTTGCTAAAGGCTACTTTCGCCATGGTGATTCTTGTTCTAATCTCTTCAAGGCATCTCCCATCAGATGTTATGACTGTTCCAAGATAATTGTATCGATTCACTTGTTGAAGAATATTCCCATTTACTTGTATATTACATTGTGGTACTTCGTTCTTCCTAGTGCCTTTTTACAATTTAATTCTAACCCCAGTTGCTCACTGTGTACAACAACCGCATCTACCAATTGTTGCAGATCCTGCTCATTGTCTGCAATCAACACTGTATCATCCGCATATCTAATGTTATTGATATTTCGTACTCCAATGCTGATTCCATTGATATCTTCTACATTTCTGAAAATATTTTCACTGTATAGGGAAAAAAGATCTGGAGACATTACACATCCCTGCCTAACACCTCTCTTAATAGGCTGATATTGTCCCACTTCATTATCAATCCATATGCCAGCTTGTTGTTTTTAATATATGTTTTTATAAGTCTAATGTCTTTCCCATCAATTTGTAGATCTGCAAGCATATCCACCATGTTGACATGTCTAACTCTATCAAAAGCCTTTGTGTAGTCAATAAAGCAAAGACGTATATCCTTGTTTACTTCTATAGCACGTTTAATAACTGTTCGCAGCATATACACAGCATTTACTGTACCCTTCTCTTCTACAAACCCACATTGTTCTTCCCCTATTTCAGGTTGTATTTTCTTCCTCAATCTTTGCATGATAATGTGTAGCAAAATCTTTGTGATGTGACTCATTATACTAATTGTTCTATGCTGATCACATTCTAAGGTTCCTGATTTCTTTGGGATTGCAATAAATACAGAGTTATATAATTCAGAAGGTATATCTCCAGTATCATATAATGTGCTCAGCAGTCTGGTGACTTGATCTATTCCATATTCTTCTAAAGCTTTAATCATTTCTGTTGTGATGTTATCTGTACCGGGGGCATTGCCAGCTTTCATATGCTTAAGAACATTTCGGACCTCCATCTTCAAAATTGGCGGTCCTTCAATAATACATCTAATAGCATACTGTTCCTCTCTGTTATCATCATAAAAGTTTTTCACATAATCTGTCCATGCATGTAGAATCTGATCTTTTTCTATTATGATTTTGCCATCTTTAGTTTTTAGACTGCCTGTTGATGTACTTGTTCTTTTATTAGCAAGTTCCTGAATTCTTTTGTGAACTAATTTGGTATTTTGACTGTTGTGTTGTTTTTCAATTTCTAAGCACTTTTCCTCAAGCCATGCTTCTATTGCCTCCTTACATAATATTCTGACTTGCCTGTGAATTTCTTCATATTTGGCAGAATATTTTGTTGAGTCTTCTTGTTTCCAATAGGTGTAAAATTTCTTCAGTCATCCATTTCTTACGACTAACCTTCTTTAATTTTGGAATAGTTGTTTCTGCAGCCAGACTGATTGAATTCTTAAACATTTCCCATTGATCATCCACATCCTGGAATAGGATCACTAGATCAGGCAATATATCAAATCTATTCTGTACTTCTATGTTGAATTTGTTTTGTATTTCCTTGTCATTACTCAATGTACACAAATCATATTTAGTGTTTCCTGTTATATACTTGACTTTCTTCAACTTTATTCTCAATGTTCCTGTAAGTAATCTGTTGTCACTATAACAATCAACACTGGAAACTGTTTTTGCTATAGTTAACGCGTTTCTAAATCTTCTGCTAAACAGAATGTAGTCAATCTGGTTTCTAATCCTGCTATCAGGACTCCTCTATGTCCATAATCTTCTAGATTGTTGCTTAAACCAGATGTTTCCTACAATCAATTCCTGTTCTTATGCCCACTCTACGAGTCTGTATCATCTTTCATTTCTCTCTCCTAAACCATAGTTTCCTACTGTATATCTATCACCTTGATTTCCTACTTTTGCATTGAAGTCCCCTATTATGATGTGTATTTCTGAAATTTTACATTTCTTTAAGGCAGACTCTATGTCATTATAAAATTCCTCTACACTATCTTCACTGGACTCTCCTGTTGGGGCATATACTTTAATAACATTTATGCTAAAAGGTCTGCCACTTAATTTAACTAGTAGAACTCTGTCCGACACGGCCCAATATCCTTGAATAGATTTTGATGTTTTCGGATCCAAAATAATTGCCCCTCCCCTTTGTCGATCTTCGCCTCCAGAATAAATAATCTTAATATCTTCATCTATCTTGATGCCTGCTTCTGTCCATCTCGTTTCGCACATCCCTAAAATATTATTTTTTTCTCTTTCCATTCCTTGCTTTTTGTTATCTAATTTTTCGTCGTCGTTTAACGTCCTAACATTCCACGTTGCTAATTTTAATATCCCTGTCCTTGTCTTGCGAGATCAGTCTTTAGGCGAATCATAATATACGAGGCACTTTTAAAGAGGTAGTTTACCGGTGCTTCCCCCTACGGCAGTGACCATACTGGCCGGGTGACCGCAGCCATTGACTCTAGACAGAGCTCATCTGCCTGCCGTCGCAGAACTTGAGACAATAACCAACAAATATCTGTCGGCTGCCCTCAAAATTGCATCCACCACCTGCCTTCCGTGGCTTCTTTTGAACACCTCCAATAAACGAATACCAATAACACCACATAATCTGCAGGAAAACACTAAACAGCTTCTCCCCGAAGATTAAACGCGTCACGTCGTCGCCATTTGTACCAGCATATATATATATATATATATATATATATATATATATATATATATATATATATATATATATATATATATATATATATATATATATACTATATATATATGTGTGTGTGTGTGTGTGTGTGTGTGTATGTGTGTGTGTGTATGTGTGTGTGTGTGTGCGTGTGTGTGTGTGTGTGTGTGTGTGTGTGTGTGTGTGTTCTATCTCCATTATGGTCCTGTAGCAGCCTCTGTGGTTTCTTGTTTATGCTGCTCCTTATGGCTCTCATGTTAGGTCAACCATATATTGCCTTTTATCTTTCCTCTTTGGATATTGCCTCTTTATTCACCAACGTTCCATTAGATGAGACCGTGAATATAATAAGCGAACGCATTAGAGACAAACAACTAAAACTAGGCATACCATCAGCTATTCTAGAGAGGCTATTAAAATTATGTACTGCCAACATACAATTCAACTTTCTAAACAAGTCATACCGCCAAATTGACGGAGTGGCCATAGGGAGCCCACTTGGACCTATTCTAGCGGACATCTTCATGACACACTTAGAAGAAAAGAGATCCTCATAAATCAATAACTTGGCCTTTTACCGTCGTTACGTGGACGATATACTAATTATCACCACAGACGAACTACAAGCAACGTCGTTCCAGGCCAAAATGAACGAGACACATAAAAACATCTCTTTATCTATGGAACACGAACACAACGAAGCGTTGCCGTTTCTAGATATCCTAATGAGACGTAGAGCAGACGGCACAATTCAAAGATCGGTGTACCGCAAAGAAACATGGACTGGCCAATACTTAAATTTTCAGAGCTTCGCACCTGTCCAGTACAAACGGGGCTTAGTACGGACCCTGTTTGACCGTGCTAGGAAGATATGCACCCAGGACACACTGACAGAGGAATTTAAAACTCTGAAGAATGCCTTAAACCTGAATGGGTACTCCACAGGATATATAAAGCGCCACTGCCAACAGCCCAAACCGAAATCAGAAGTAACTACAGTCCCTAAACTCAAAGTATTCATCCAGCTAACCTTCCGAGGAGATGACGTAATGCAACGTCTGCGGGACCGGCTCACCACAGCAGTCGAGCGAAAATTCTGTGCTGCAGCTCTAGTCATCAGGTACCGAAACACACCGATCCCAGTCCCAGCAGTAAAAGAACCTGTAGCTTTGTACGCCAAATCAAATTGTATTTACCAATTTACATGCAGATGCGAGGCCATCTACATAGGCAGAACTGAGCGACAGTTACATTGCAGGGTTTCGGAACATATTCCGAATTGGTTGGACAAAATACTACACACAGAAGATGGTAGCCTAGGCAGGCCGACACACCGGAAAAGTCTGGCTTCATCAGTCGAGAGACATGTGCTCGAGACTGCTCACGTGGTTGAAAGAGACAGTGCCTTCCGTGTGTTGTTCACCACACAAAGTAGTCGATTGTTAAAGTTTGCTGAAGCTATACTAATCAACCTTCGTAAGCTGTCCTTGTGTAAACAAAAAGACATGTTAGTCAGTTTAAAATTACCGTAGTAGACAATCGACATTACTGTGCGAACATGTGTATATTTCAGTTTGAAGGATTTATTTAATTAATTCATGTAAGTTATGTGATTTCTGCAGTATGTACCTGACGAGATGCAGCTAAATATGCCAGGCAATAAATCGTGCAATCTATTGTTTGTGTCTTCGTTATTCAAATTTTATCTTTCCGTATCTTCTTCTTAACTTCTTTATTGGCTTCAGCGACTTATTATCTTTTTAGGAGGGTTTGGGGGGATTGATTGATTGATTGATTGATTGATCTAGGAACCGACATTACAGCATGCGGGGCATTCCCATAGGCGCTCCGTCCCCATCCTCAGCAGCTAGCGAAGAGTTCCAACACCAATAGTGCCGTTAGCAATCTGATTATATGTCCATCTCCACTTTCCTCTGAGCGTCGAGCGTCGACCAGATCCCCTCGTCACACCATTCTTGCCAGACCATAATGATCCATTTGCTCCACCGAGGTGTACACGTCCTTCCACAAGGCTGCAACCACGTCTGCCTTGTCATGCATCAATACTCCACCAGGTGTTTGGGGGAAAGGGGAAATAAGTCATGGCTTTCGTAACTGATTTTGCTAATCCTAGCTCTAAATATACATTTCTTTTTGCTTGTCTGTTCTTCTGTTGTATTAAGGGTGCCAGGTTATGGCCATGCTTTATGGTTACCAGCTATGTAGCGAAAATGGTTGCGAATGCAATTCGCATACCGCGTTCGAAAAATACCTGCGGCCGATTTGAAAGCAAACCGCCTAGCACAGGTTTCCATACAAACGTTATGAGTAACGGTCGTTCAGAAAGCAATGGCAATCTACTTAATGTAAACTGGTTGATCCATAATAAACAGCCAAACAATTATGGGGTGTATTGCCATATCATGTAAAGGATATGCAATTAACTTTGCTTTATGTTTACGGTCCCGTTTACAGAGAACTTCTACACTTGATTGTCTCCGTATGTTTCTAGCCTACTGCCCGCAGATTTCCGTACTCACTTCATCTACTGACTGTTGCCAAGCCTGGAACTCATTAACAACTGTGACCATAAATGGTTCTTTAGTTTCTTGATTTCTGGGATATCCTGCATTGTATTTGAGACTGTATTACAATGTTAATGAAACCGAAGCGATAACAGCCCGTGCAGGGTGTATTGAATAACAACCACGCATGTATAAAAACCATCAGACCCAGACAACCCGTAGATTGCATCTGCGACATGTGGCCATCTGGCTGAGATCGTAACGAAATACCTGGAGATTAAATTACCTGCATATACTTGAGTAAACACCTACAAAGCTTGAGAGAACTTCGTCCCGGGGTGACTTTGAAGTCACGGTAGAACGTTGTCTTGGTGGGAATCCCATCATTACGTGTAAGAAATGTATGTCTTTTATCGCTCACTAATTTTGAACTCAAGCGTAGTCCATCACACTGCTTTTTGTAGCACTGGCCTGAATTTTGTGTGTGGATTAGCTTTCCCTTTTACCAGTGTCCCTCGCCATCAGGCGAATCCATAGAGGTACGAGGGGCGTTCAGAAAGTAATGCTCAATATTGTTTTTCTTAGGAGTTGTTTATTCAAATAGCTTGACATTTTTACACAATATACAGGGATATGTCATGTAAACATCGGTATTATTCATTATAATCTCCACCAAGATCGAGAGGAAGAGAGGCAGAGGCAAACCAAGAGAAATGATGCTGGACGGATTGAGTCGGTGGCATGGAGGAATATCATCAGCAGAGTTAATCCAGAACACCAAAGACCGAGATCTGTAGAGAGCCATGAACGCCTACGCCAGCCGGCACGGCACTTGATGATGAATCTCCACCAACTTGAACCCGCTTTATACCTGGGCGTAATAAGTGCATGTATTCCTTGCCCGTATCAGATGTTGTCTTGATCATGTAGCCATTTCTTCGCTGCATGAATCACTCCTTCATCATCTTCAAACCTTGTCCCACGGAGTGCATCTTTACGTGGACCAAAGAGATGAAAATCAGCAGGTGCCAAAATCGGGACTATATGGTGGATGGGGTAGTTTGGTGATTGCTTCCCGTGTTGCCAGACTTGTGTGAGGGCGCCCATTTTCATGACGGAGACTTCGATGAACCGATCTTGCGCAAACCTTAGAAAATCCATGAGCTTTTATAACTGCATTTGCACTATCAAGATCCACAGCGCGGCCGATCAAGCAGCTCCGTATCTCCACTTCCTGATTTTTGTTACTCTTTTAATCCAGCTACTCCGGTTCACTGCAAAACTTCCGTACACATCACATAGACAATTGTGAATGTTCACAATAGTTTCCTTCTCTGCAGCGAGAAATTCTATCACCAATCGCTGCTTAAAACGCAAGTTGCTAACACGCTCTATTTCAACGGTTTAGGGCAGCCATATTTTCTGGCCGGCTGGGTTGCAATTTTGTGCACCCAATGGGCACATGTAATATTTGAAGGGTGCAACATTGCATGTTTCTATCTTCATTATTAGCTGAGGAAAACGATGTGGTGCATTACTTTCTGAACGACCCTCGTACTTGTAATTTACTAACTCAAGTTATGGACGAGAATTCAACATTTTAGTCCAACTGTCCGGCGTGGAAGTTGAACCTCTTCCCTCGGCATCAGAATACTAGATGTTTAAGAAATGCGTGTTTGATTTGGAAGTTAGAGTCATCGCTAGGAGCTTACACTGATACTGTCATGACGGCCGTACGATGGATCTAGACCTAGTAAAATAACAGCATGTATATCGTTATCAGAGTTGAAAGTATACGCTTGTTTGTAAGAACGTATACACACTTAAACACTTTATGAAAGTAATACAGGAAGTACAATAACATCAGCCTTACAATGAAGTGTGAGTTACAAGTATGCGCGTGTTTGTAATGAACTCATACATACTTAAACACTTATTTTTTCGCATATACTTTTACAGGACATTGCAGTCAACACCAAGCATCTTTCAGCTTTGGTGTGCAAGTCTGGGACTGGAACTGCACATCTGAGTAGGGGTATTTTAGAATGATTTTACTGGAGTCAAGAACAGATATCACAGGATTCGAGACATGTTCACACTTTCTCCGTCCTAATATTCAACAACAAGCGAAGATGGTAACCAGCTAATTTGCCCTTTTACTCAATTGTCCTCATTGCCCTGTTACTCATACAAGAAAGCGAATGCTGAAATGCTATGTAGAACCAGTTTTGCTGTATGGCAGTGAATCTTGGAATGTAAATGAACAAATTAAGAAGAAATTAGAAGCAACAGAGATGTGGTTCCTGAGACGAATGTTGCGAATTCCTTGGACTGCCAGAGTAACTAACGACGACTGTCTGAAACAGGCTAATGAAACTAGAACATTATATACAACAATAAGACAGAGACAAACAGCCTTCTTCGGTCATGTGATGAGAAGAGAGGCATTGCAGAACATCGTAACAACTGGAAAGATCGAGGGGAAGAGAGGCAGAGGTAGACCAAGAGAAGTGATGCTGGATGGATTGAGACGGTGGCATGGAGGAATATCAGCAGCAGAGTTGATCCAGAAAACCAAAGACCGAGATCTATGGAGAGCCATGAACGCCTACGCCAGCCGGCACGGCACTTGATGATGATGATGATGACTCATTGTCCAACACACAGATATCCTGGCTTTAAAATCTAACCTATGCTCTCCGCTCTCTCGTATGCCAGAATGTGTGAATGATTTCTTGGTAGCACTAGTTTTTTCCTGCCAATTCCTATAGATGGTTGCTTGAGCTGACAGAGATTACACATTCATGGATTTAGAGTACTGTATTCCTCTAAAGTATGGAAGAATATGGCATCATAGCCTCAACTGAATAAAGGATTTTTCAACTACACATCCGAGTGGTAGTCTCCCCAGAGCAGAGGTTAGCAGGCCTGTCTGCCTGACTGCCTATCTGTCTACCAGCGTGCCTATCTGCCTGTTTGTCTGTTTGTAAATCTGTCTGCTTGTCTGTATGTCATTCTGCATATTTGAATGTATGTCTTTCTGCGTGCATGCGTGCCTGTGTGTCTTCCTGTCTGCCTGTCTGTATGCTCGCATGTCTGTTTGCGTGCCTGCCTTTCAGCATGTCTGTCTGCCTGTTTATATGTCCGCCTCCCTGTTTGCGTGCCTGTGTGTCTTCCTATCTGTCTGCCTGTCTGTATGTCTTCCTGCCTGTATGTCTGCCTCTCTGTCTATCTGTTTGTATGCCTGTCTGCTGTCTGTTTCTATGTCCGCCTGCATTTCTGCGTGCCTGCCTGTCTGTCTGCCCTCCTGCCTGTATGTCTGTATGTTCGTCCGCCTGTCTGTGAGCGAGCGTGCGTGCAAGTCTGTCCGTCTGTCTGTCTGTCTGTCTGTCTGTCTGTCTTCTGTCTGTCTGTCTGTCTGTCTGCCTGTCTGTGTGCCATCCTACCTATTTGCGTGTCTGCATGTCTGTCTGTCTGTTTGTCTGTCTGTCTGTCTGTCTGTCTACCTGCTTGTCTGCTTGTCTATATGTCTGTCTGTCTGTCTGTTTGTCTGTCTGTCTGTTTGTTTGTCTGTCTGTCTGTCTTTCTGTCTGTCTACCTGCTTGTCTGCTTGTCTATATGTCCGCCTGTCTGTCTGCCTTCCTGAATGCCTGCCTGACTGCGTGCCTGCCTCTCTGTTTGCCTGCATGCCTGTCTGCCTGTATGTATGTCCACCTGTCTGTCTGCCTGCCTGTCTGCCTACGCGCCTGTCTGTTGCCCGCCTGTCGGTCTGCATGCCTGCGTGCCTGCATGCTTGCCTGACTGCTTGCATGTCTGTTTGCCTGTCCATCTGCCTGTCTACTGGTCGTTTTCTAATCCCTTTCGAGGCGACTTTTAATAAAATATTCCCTGGATCCCATTTCCACACAGTAAAGCATGGATACCAGGAGATGTCCATGAAAGTAAAGGCTTCCGGCCATATATTGAACGTATCACCCCTGGAAGATCTGTGATCTCCAACTGATAAGAGCTATCACCTATATACCTAGTATGCACAAAACCGTAGAATAGAGTCCCTGTGTTGCGTCTGCTAGTGGTAGGGGACATGAGACGCCCACGAGTTCGGTAGAGTCCAGAGAACGGAATATGCATTCGGCGTCATTTAGACACTCTAAACCTGTACACAACAGAGCACCATGTGTCAGTGGGACACTCTAAATCTGTACACAACAAAGCACCATGTGTCAGTTGGACACTCTAAATCTGTACACAACAGAGCACCATGTGTCACCTTCTTTCACTCTCTCTTCTCCCTCTCTCTCTTTATCTCACTCTACTCACTCTCTATATATTCCCCTCCTTTCTTCCCTCACTCTCTCTCACTCTCTATATATTCCCCTCCTCCTCTCACTCTCTCCCCACCTCTCTCCCTCTCTCTCATTGACGCTCACTCGCTCAGTCTCTGGCCCTATATTTAAATACATGCTTGGTTTTAGCTTGGTCTGTCATACAGCGCTGGCCACTGAACTACTAACGGCTCAAACCACAGACGGAAGAACCACTATCTATGTACTGCAAGAGACGTCTTCTCAAAGACAAGTGATTGGCCAGAGCAGGATCAGACAATCACTATGTCTGGGTTAAGTTGTGGGGCAGCGACTGGGTAATGCGTAGTAGGGCAAACTGGGTTACACATAGGAGGGCAAACTGAGTGATAGATCGTTGCAGAGGGAATATATAGATATATAGAGAGAGAACGAGAGAAAGGAGATAAAGAAGGAAAGAGAGGAGGAGAGACAGAAGGCGAGAGGAAGAAAGAGAGAGGGGAAAAGAGGGGGAAGAGAGAACGAGAGAAAGGGATAGAGAGAGAGGGAGAGTGAAAGAGAGAAAGGTAGAGAGAAGGAGAGGAAGAAAGAGTGAAGGGGAAATAGCGAAAAAGAGAGAAAACAAGAGAGAAAGAGAAAGGAGGAGAGAGAGAAAGAGAAAGATGTAGCGAATGGGGGAGAGAGAGAGAGAAAGAGACATAGATATAAACGCGGTGAGAAGGGGCAAGAGCAAGAGAGAGAGAAAGCGTGAGAAAAAAAAAGAGAAGACGAGAGAGCGACTGAGAGAGACAAAACGAGAAAGCGAAAAAATAGATAGGGAAGCGAGAGGGAGATAGAGAGAGAGAGACATATAAAGAGAAAGAACGAAAGAACGAAAGAAAGAAAGAAAGAAAGAAAGAAAGAAAGAAAGAAAGAAAGAAAGAAAGAAAGAGTAGGAGGAGGAGCGAGAGCGAGAGAGAGAGAGAGAGAGAGACAGAGAGAGAGAGAGAGAGAGAGAGAGAGAGAGAGAGAGAGAGAGAGAGAGAGAGAGAGAGAGAGAGCTCTCTATGGGTTGGCGCGTTGTTTTTTTTCAGAAGACATTCAACGGCGGAAAATATTTTTTTTTTTAAACTATGAAAGCAGTCAATGGGATTGTTAGTGTAGTTGATATAAGACTACGCTGATGTCAGGATCATGTTGGGAGGAGGGTTCCACTCCAAAGTTCGTCATCCGCTAACAGAGGAACACAATGGCCGCCTATTCATCCGTGCTTGCACGACTATAACACATTATTACCCCTGAAAATTCACAGACCCATATCAGGATTCGGATTCCGGACATGTTTTGTTTTAAAAGAAAGGAGTTAGTTCTGATCGTCTGAGGTTGTCGTCCTTTCCTGTCTGTTACGGTCCGTTATTTGCCTCATACTTTCTGGAGGCGGCGCACCCGGGTCATGACTCCAGACGTCTTTCTCCTGCTGCTAGTTTGAACTATGTGTCGAAACATTGCGTTGTATTCGTGTTTTGCGTTGTCTTCGTGCTTGTCCCACAACTGCAAACTGAGCCTGCTCACAAGCCACCCCTCCCTCTGGGAGGAGGGCATCGTGCACTCGGTGCTTCGTGTCCTCATACATATCCTAGCACCTTTGGCCATGTGAAGCCAGATTCATTCCCTCGCGTTCGCCTCGGTTGTCGCCTCCACGCCGGCGGTCCGTTATACACAGGTATAGATCTTTACTGCCATGTTTAGTTTAGTGGCCGGATCAACATCACGGCACACGGGTGCAACCCATAAGTGCTCCCATCTATTCCTAAGTCAAGGCTGAGTCTGGAGAATCTCAGCTCAGTGCACGGTCTCCGTAGCATCGACGAGGATCCTGAAATACTTTGGGTAGATTTTTAACTCGACATTTTGCCAGGGCAGCGCCTTTATGCTACTCTTTTTCGATTTCCAACTGCCAAGGGATATTTTACGTGCGCAACAATACACATAGGCGTCCGATCTCACTACCCAGATAACAGGTTAAATTTGTGTTACTAGAAGTCCACGTGAAGAAATAAGAAATCCCGGTCCTCACCAGGGCTTGAACCCGGGACCTCGCACACTCGAGGCGGACACCATACCTCGAGACCACTCAACCCCCATATACTGCCATAACTGGCATGTTGCCTTTTCCTACTCCGGTTATAGCCCACGGAGCCGCACTCTGGGGCGCCGCTCATCTCCAGGTCACATCACTGCATGGATCTCGCCAGTTATGTAGACACATTACCTTCAATGTGATTAAGACAGCTCGACAAACGAGTGACAAACACAAAGCGAAACGCTTCGATAAAAGTCAGTCTAACAAACAAAAGAAATCAAGAAAACAAACCATCTATTTTCTAGAACATTCACGCATTCACTTATTATCTAGTGCATGTCCTTGATCCGACCTTGGCATCAACCCCAGGACTATAGGGGAGACTGGGGAGAAATGGACATAGGGGAGAAATGGACCACCCCCTCTCTGGCCCCTGGCTGTGATGCAATGAAAGTGAAACCATAATAAGTTTGTTTTCCACATCAAACATAGTCCGAATGTTTCATTTGCCATCGACTTCCCGCACAGGTCGTTCCCACGCAAAGTTTGAAAAATTTTCTGCACTAAAGTTTCTTTTTCCAGTTCCAGACACCATCGTAAAGCAGACGCATAGTCAGGAATCAGGACAAGGTAATTACGTTAATATCTTTATTTACTTGTTATTTAAGAGTTCATATAAAAAATATAGCATATAATATTAGATTTAAGAGACTTTATGGCTGAATAGTTTAATACATTGATGGGGGAGAAATGGACCGGTTCATTTCTCCCCATGGTTCATTTCTCCCCATAGAAGAAATTGACAAGACAGTCTGTTGTTATTAAAAGTGTTGAAGCTTGCATTCGAATATCAGCATTATTGATTCTTTTTAATACTGGGGTCTAAATCTAGACCAATAAAACTGTTAACAAATTTGATTTCAGTGATTTATTAAAGATGCACGCCATTCGTGCTATGATCAGTATTTCTTTGCAAATGATAGGCCTACCATTCTAAATGTTATATAATTCTGTCACCCTTTTGTTTCAGATGCCAAGATTGTACATCAGAAACACCAACAAGGGTCTCGTTACGGAGGAACGTATGAGAGAAGCTGTTAATGCTGTGAAAAATGGAATGAAAGTGAGGAAAGCTGCAAGGGAGTACGGCATTGCTCGCTCTACCCCCAATAACAATCTTACAAAAGACAGAGAAGGAAATGGTCTGCCTACTAGACTCGTACCAAATTATAGGCATAGCCTTGTTTTCACAGCTAAGCAAGAAGCCGATTTTGCTAGTTACTTGAAAGATTGTGCAAGAATGTTCCATGGACTCACAACTAAAAACGTTCGTATTTTGGCGTACGAGATGGCGAAAGTCAATAACATTGCACATCCTTTAACCTGGGATGAGCAAATGATGGCAGGGAATGACTGGCTTTGTGGATTTTTGCGACGGAATCCCGAGCTGACCATAAGGCAACCTGAGGCAACATCTCTGGCTAGAGCTACAGCTTTCAACAAACATAATATTTGCACCTTCTTCAACATTGTGAAGGAAACCATTACAAAACTAAATGTGAGTGGAGCTCAAATCTACAATTTGGATGAGTCAGGTCTGACCACTGTACAGAAAGTGCCAAAAGTAATTGCCCCACGAGGAGTGAAGCAAATAGGCCAGGTGACATCCAGAGAAAGAGGAGAACTGGTCACAATCTGTTGCATTGTGTCAGCTGCGGGTCACATTATCCCTCCAGTTTTTGTGTTTCCCAGAAAAAAATTTAAGAATTGTATGCTTGCTGGAGCACCTGAAGGTTCCCTTGGACTTGTGAATGAATCAGGTTGGATGATCCGTGATAATTTCGTCAAAGTTATAAATCACTTCATTAAGCATTCAAGACCTTCCAAAGACTTCCCTTTGATTTTGATCTTGGACAATCACGATTCCCACATTTCATTTGAATCACTTGAACTGTGCAAGAAAAACAACATTCATGTGATCACGTTGCCACCACACACCTCATCTAAAACTCAGCCCTTGGACCGTTCAGTTTTTGGACCCATGAAGTCGGTCTACAACAATGCGTGTGATTCATGGATGATGAAAAATGTTGGGACACCACTGACAATCTATCAAGTTGCAAATCTAGGAGGCCACGCTTTTCTTAAAGCGGCAACTCCCATTAACATTCAATCAGGCTTTGCAGGTATTTGGCCCTTTAACGAAGATGTTTTTACAGAAGATGATTTTATGCCTTCAGAAATAACGAACAGGCCCATCAGCAAGGACAGTGAAAATGCCACTTTAGAAAGCAATGAACAGACAGGATCAGCATCTCCACATTGTGGTACCAGCACAGATCAAACTGCACAAGAATTTCATGAAAATCAGAAAGAGTGTAATGTTGAGAACCTTGTAGATGACTTGCAGGAAATATCAGGGAGTCTTCAACATAAAGCTACTTCTTCCTTTACTTCGCCTCATGTTTTCAGAGGACTACCAAAAGCTGGTCCGCGAAAAGATTCAAATAATATGAGGAAAAGAGGAAAAACTATGCTGGCTACTTCTACGCCAGAAATGGATCGAATTAGGGAAAGAGCGGTGATGAAAGAAAAGGCAGCAAAAGTTCCACCCAAAAAGGCAAAGAGACAGCTGCTGAAAGAACTTGATGTTGATTCAGATCCAGAAACTGACATTTCATTTTGTGATGACACAGATTCTGATGTTTAATTTGGTGAAAATGAGGAGTGTACGGTTAGCTTGACTGGTGTGCGTGAGGTTTTTGAAGGCCAGTGTGTGCTATGTGAATATGGAACAAAGAAGACTTGTGTTTACTATGTAGGAATTGTAAGGGGAGACATTGATGATGATGGTGATGTTGAGGTAGAGTTCTTGCGCAAGAGTGAGAAGGTTGCTGGTAAATTTGTTAAGCCTAAGGTAGAAGATGTCGCCAGTGTCTCAATTACATGTATTAAAGCACAGCTTACTAGATCTACAATCACTGGAACCACTTCTAGGACCAAAGATGGCTATGTCTTCAAAGAAAGTCTTGCAGGCATAAATGTTCGATAAAACTTTATATTAGATTAATAAATCATATTAAACTTTTTTTTACTGTCGCTTAAAATAATAAAAAAAACTGCAAATATCCTTTTAATGATTATTTATTTCTTATAGCAATATGGATGAGTTGTTGCTGCTTCTTTTTAAAAAAGGTCCATTTCTCCCCACTATGGTCCATTGCTCCCCACGTGCTGGTCCATTTCACCCCAATGGTGGTCCATTTCTCCCCATGTTCATATACATTTTTTAAATGCATTTTGTAAAGAAACATATAGAAATAGATTGCTAAATGTTTTCCCCTTTTAAAATAAATGAATGTACAACATTTTAGTCATGGTTTTGTTATGTTTCGATAAAATCTGTTCCGGTGATGAGCAAAAATTGAAAACTACAAAATTGCTGGTCCATTTCTCCCCAGTCTCCCCTATGTCCAGGAATATGTTACTTTCAGTAGTTTGCCATTGCCATCTCCGGGGCGAAGGAAATACGGACGCGGTTCGTAATCTCGCATACCCGCGTTCGAAATACAACTGCGGGAGATTTGGCAGCAGACCGTCCTTCGTTGGTAATTTTTATAAAATGGTATAAGTGCCGGCCGTTCAGAAAGCAATGGCAAACTATTAAACGTGAACTTGCCAAGAGATCACAGACAAACAATGATGGGGCTAACTGCGACGTCCTGTAAAGGATATGCAACTGACTTGTAAAGTTTGCCATAGCTTTCTGAACGAGATGTCAACGCTTAACTTCAACATTATGTCCATGTAGGGGGCCAACCCTTATCTCGCCATCAACGCGTCGGAAGATTAAGAGTGAACGCCCTTAGCTCTTCAGTCACGTGGACTTCTGTACTTTGTATAACCCTACTGAAGTTGATAGGGATCTGCGCTGGTAATGTCATAAGCACGGTAGGATGTAGATTCGACACTTGGTCTCGTCGCTGGCCAAGGTGAAGGAAAGGTCGGCAACCTATTCCACTCTGTTCTCGGGCTTAGTTTAGTTTAGTTTAGTCAACGTATCAACATCACGGCACACGGGTATAACCCATTAGTGCTCCGTTCTACTCCTGACTCAAGCCTGAGTCCGAAAATCTCAGCTCAGTGCACGAACTCCGTGGCACCGACGAGGATCCTGAAATACTTTGGGTAGATTTTTAACTCGAAATTTTGCCCGGGCAGCGCCGTAGGATACTTTGTTGTTTAGATTTCCAACTTTTTTTTTTTTAGCATATCCTTTACAGGACTTAGCTGTCAACACCAGCATCTTTCAGCTGTATGTTGATCTCTTGGCAAGATTACGCTCAGTAGTTTGCCATTGCTTTCTGAGCGGCCGGCTCAGTATCCCGCAAGTCACGAGCGGGGGTCGAACCGCTCCCAGCTCTCGCTCCGCTACGAGATCTGCGTGATAAACGGGATTACAGAGAGAAAGTGTTGTAACCCCACAGCCAGAGAGACCGGCGATTTCCAACTGCTAAGGGATTTTTTTACGTGCGCAACAATACACATGGGCGTCTGATCTCAGTACCCAGAGACCAGGGGGAAATTTTGTTACTAGAAGTCCACGTGAAAAAATCTCGGCCCTGGGACCTCCAGACCTCGAGACCAATGGTGATGTCACATCACCGCCCCATAGCAGAACAACAGCTTCTGGACAATACATGTATAGGGTGTTATTGCCGGTCCAAGTTTTGCATTCACGCTCTGTAAAGTTCATGGAACATAACAGATAAATACACGCCTTGGACCGGCAATATTTTGAAACACTGTACAGTCATAAAAATTACACCCTGTATTTATTATTTATTTTGAAATAGACATATGGCCGTTAATTCAATGACAGCCACCTACACATGCACTGCTCACCCATTTCCAGTCACTTTTATACGGGCAAATTTACTCCCAGCAACTTTGAGAAGCCTGCTCCGTGGCGAAGGAGTTTCGGATGCAGTTTGTAATACCGCATACTGCGTTCGAAATACAGCTGCGAGAGATTTGGCAGCAGAACGCCTTGCTCTGGATTGTTACGGAATAGTATGGGTAGCGGTCGTTCAGAAAGCAATGGCAAACTACTGAACGTAAACTTGCCAAAAGATCACGAACAGCTATTCAACATGATGGAGTTGACTGCGACGTCCTGTTAAAGACACGCAACCAACTTTTGTAACTTTGATAAGGCCATAGGGGATGGACTCCCTGTGGTCAGATTAGTGTCCTAAACCTGCGACTGGCCTAGCAAGCCGGCAGGGGATTTTCATACTGCTCGTAGAAAAACTAAGAAGTATAAACGGAGATAAAATCAGAAATGAAGAAATCAGGACTAAAGTGGGGATTAAAGCAGCACTAGATTTTATTAGAAATCAGCAAGTCAAATGGTTTGGCCATGCAAGTAGGTTACCAGTCAACAGGATACCACAAGCAATGATGTACAGACCAGAAGGAAACAGAGGAAGAGGCCGACCACGTAAACGTTGGACGGAGGGAATAACAGTCCATGGGAATATCGATATATGAAGCCCATAAGCGGACACTCTCACGATGTTTATACTTCACCTCGACACCGCAAGGTACAAGAGGAACATGATGAGATGAGAGATGAGATGATAAGGCCATAACTAGGCGGCCAGTTAATGATTAACAGCTGTGGGTATTCTAGCACAGTAGTTTTGTTTTCACGAAGGTCATAAAATTCAGTACACGGAACACATGCTGTTCTCATGTCGGTCGCTACTACTGTACATTTTAATGCAGACACACACGGGAGTCTCCATGGCCAAATAGTTGCCTCACCTGCCCCACATACCTCAGGTTATTGGTTCGATTCTGGGATACATTCGCTTCACGAGTGCAGTTTTCCTCCAGATTCCTAGGGGTTGTCGCTGGAGCTACAGAGTTCGTTATTTGTGTGACGCTTTCGGTTGGACGCGCTGCGGAACGAACGAGCGAACGAACAAACTTTATTTTCAAAGGGTTAAGAATTGGGCACGCAGGCCCGTCTTCGACTTTTTTTTCTTCTTAGTATTCAATGCCAGTTGCACAGGTTTATGTGGGATTGTTACAGGATTTCCTGTGAAACACAAGGCATACATATATTACAGAATCTCAATACTAGTTTTGAATCAAGAAGGTGACAAATGAAACCCGGTGCAATGAAATCGATCTGCTAACATTTTATTCTATTTTTATACCGATACAAATATGGGATGTGGCTGAAAATCAGTTTAGTTAGTAAAAATGCACGCTGTTGCATGAAATAACATAAATAATTGCAACAGAAATCACAACAAAGAACTTTGAATAACAGAAAAACAGAAGTACTGTTTATTATAAAGAAAAATTATATACTCAATTGCAACATGGAACCAATTTGACACAAGTCAATGTATATAAGCATTTCATTCATTCATTCAGTAGCATGTCCTTTGCAGAACCTCGCTCCCATAACAACCTTCCGGAAAACTTCTCGATCACAAGCAAGATGTCCCGCGTCTGATACACCCATCTGGAGATCATCCGCAAATCCTGCACCCATCTTCTCTTTGGCCTTCCTCTTCCTCTCTTCCCAGGCATATACCCTTCCATTATTGTTCTCTCCAAACTTTCGTGACGTTTCAAGTGACCAAAATACTTCAATTTTCTTTGTTTTATTGGCTTTAATAGCCATCCCTCCTCAATATTCAACTCTTTAAGTATGGATGCATTTGTTCTTTTCTTTACCCAAGATATTCTTAGAACTTGTCTATAACATTTATATTCAAAGGCATGTATGCGCTGTTCAGCTTGTTTAGTAAGTGTCCATGTCTCACAGGCGTATGTTGCAATGGGAAAGGTGCATGCTCTTTTTTGTAGTTCTGTCTGTCCCACACCATAATTTATTCATCTGTTTTAGTCTTTGAAGAGCAATGGATAGTCGCCGTTTAATTTCTTTCATTGTGTCACCATTATTCGTAATCAATGACCCAAGATATTCAATATTTTCCACCACCTCCAATTTTCTCCCATTAATGTATATTTCTTCCTCCATAGTAGTTTTATCTGTATGCATTATCTTAGTTTTTGCTATTTTAAGATATAAGTTGTGATTTTCACTATTCAATTGTGTTGAGGCTATTAGGTTTTCTATGCCATTCTGTGTTGTGGATAGTAATACTGTATCATCAGCATATCGAATCTCTGGTATGTCATGACCGCCGATATTTAGGGCATCATATGGCTCCCTGTTTATATCATCTCTTACATTTCTCATTATATTTTCGGCATACAGGTTAAACAAATAGGGTGACAGCACGCAGCCCTGACGGACTCCTTGCTTGATGTCAAACCAATCTGATGTTTCGCCATCTATTCTAGCTGCTGCTTGTTGGTCTAGATATAGCATTTTTATGAGATGTACTACATGTGAAGGAAAGCCCATATTCCTCATGATTTCCCAAAGTTTCTGATGCTGTACACAGTCAAATGCCTTTGGATAATCCACAAAACATGAGAATAGGTTTACATTCTCTGCACTTCTCTATTATTAAACGCATGTTGAATATGTGATCTCTTGTTCCTCTTCCTTGTCTAAATCCAGCTTGAACTACGTTAATCTCTTCTTCCATTTTCTTACTAAGTCTTCGCATTATGACTTTTAGTAGAATTTTACTTGCATGACTTATCAGGTCAACAGTTCTATAGTTGGTGCATAATTTCAGGTTGCCCTTTTTTGGTATTGGAATGAAGATAGTTCTCTTCCAATCTTTTGGCCATATACCATATTTCCAAATCTTTGTACATAATGCATGATATATGTGTATGCTTTCTTCTCCTCCTGCTTTAATTAGTTCAGCTGGTATCTCATCACATCAAAGTGATTTACCATTCTTCAGGTTCCTTATAGCCCAAGCAATTTCATCTAATGAGGGTTCAGGTTCTGTCTCTGCTGTCATTGGCTCATGTATCTCATTCATATCCTCACTGTCACTCATATCATACATTCCACTGCAGTACTCCTGCCATCTTTCTAGAATTTGTCTAGATTCTGTTAAGGTATTTCCCATCTTGTCACAGATAACATTCAATTGAGGTTGAACATTTCTTGTCAATAACTTCATTTCCTTTAACATTTCATAATCTCTTCCAGCCTTATGATATTGCTCTATTCTGGTACAGCAATCTTGTATATATTGATTTTTTGTCCTTTCTTGTGTTCTTTCTTATTTCTCGAGTTAAAGATCTATACTTCATCCTGCTATCGGATTCATCTCCTTCCTGTTTCAGCATTTAGGTATTTTAATAACAGCAGATGAAAAATGCATCTTTCAAATGAATGACAAACATGCAATAGTGCTATTCCACTAACTACCACAGCTCTGCAATATAAGTACGTTTCAGTTAATAACTTGTGGATATCTAGGTCTCGCTCTGCGGTCTTCTAAGGACTTCAATCGGACCATCTGTCTGAATGCAGGCACGGTTATTAGGAGAAGAGAACAGTACAGTAGCAATAAAAAGAATGCGACTGATTTATTA